>JAQIWQ010000610.1:0-15112 GCA_034695825.1 Folsomia inoculata
TCTTTCAAAATTTTGATAGCTGTGACCGTTTAAAAGTTACAGGCGATCCGGACAGACAGACAGACAGACAGACAGACGGACGGACAAACCATTCGCATAAGTAGCTGAAGCTACTAATAAATCAATAATCATCTTCCCCAGTTGGTTTGACTTTACAAGACAACGAATGAAACCAATATCTACTTAAGCTGAACTTTGTGTAATATATCTCTCATTTCAGTTTTGTCACTTTCCCGTTATTTGTATATTTTAACAGCAATCAATTTAAAAAAATAAAACTCATCTCTGTTTCTTCTGTCCTCCTGGAAGATCGAAATATGGAAAATATTCCAATGGATATTATTATCCAACCACCGCTTCTGCCAAGAATTGAAGCTGCAGCCGCTATCGAATCGGATGAGGATACTTTGCGTAATAAATATACTAAAATACATCATTCCATCCGGAGGGGGAATACAAAAGAAGTCGAAGCATTTATCGCACTAAGGACACAACAACAACCACTATTTGGAAGCAAAGATGGAAGCCTTCTCCACACCGCAGTTAGCTCAGGGAATCCAGATATACTTGAAATACTATTACGGATTGTTTACAATAATGATAAAGATTTTTATTTGGACGACAAATTAAATACTCCTTTACACACTGCTACTATTGTCTTGCGCAAAACGATGAAGCAAAATTGCAAGGACAGATTCTGTAAGGAGCTGAGTCGTTGTATCAGAGTGCTAACTGATAAGCTAGGAACTACAAAGGGAGCAATTAACAAGTCAAATGCAAACGGAAAAACGCCATTGCATTATTTGGCTTCTTGTCACCAAAGCGGTCTCCTGAATACGCAAAAAGTGTCCGAAACTGAAGAATACATTTGCAAATATAATCCGACATGCAGAGATTTAAAATACCATGGGAATTATGCATTAGATATTTTTTCACATTTAGTGGAAGAATACGATTTGGAAATCGAAGCTAATCAGCTCCGGACTGAGGAGGTAGAAGATTCCATTTCAACAAGGCGTATACCACTGCTGAATTTTGTTTGCGGATTCGATTGTAACGTTAAATATTACAACAATTAAGTAGGTGCACCAAAGCAATTAAATGTATTAATATTAGGTCCAGCCATTGTTGAATGCTTTCTAAACGTGAAAGTCAAAGATACTAAATGTACTTTAAACCTGTCCTTCGAAGATGCTACTCCAATTAAATGTGCAGTGCTGGGTAGGCAGCCAAACGTGGTTGAAATTTTGTGTAGAAATGAATTGGTAAATTTGAAGGCGATGGACTCTCACAATCGTTTTCCATTATATTATGCTGCAATTGATGGTTTGTTCGTTTTGTTGGATAATATCATAGGTATTTCAGTATGCTTTAATTATGCTATAATTTATAGGACAAAATGAGAAAGGGAACAGATGTTTGGATACCTTACTCGTCTTCAGCCGTTTGTTTGGAAAGGATGGGATTGATGTACAGAAAGATATTTTTGATGAACTGGGCTGTGATGGAAAAAAGGAACCTTCAATTTTTCAATATGTGCAGAAAAATTGTGTACCAGAATCCACTCTGTTACTACTAAATTCCATACCGGACTCATATTGGAAAACGAAACTCGAATGGTATTTTTTCAAAGTAAATTTTTTTCATGCCTGCAAATTTGTCTCTGGCATTTATTTTCCAGTGTTAAACAACTTTATAAATCTCCAGCAATCATGAAAAAATATTTGGATCAAGGATTCAAATATTACAATACTCCAGAAGCCAAAAATAAATTTACACTAACTTATGATTTTTCGTAAGAACAATACGTATAATATTTGTTTATACATTTATTTTGATTTGTTATGATTATTTAGTGATATTCTTAAGCCAAGCCAAACTAATAAGCAAAGCTTGACATTCGACAGCTTGGCCTGGCTTGGTTTCAAACATCCCTGAATAATATCATGTGAGCAGCACTACTATTACTAAAAAAAATTCTGTAGACACATTACAGATCGTCCAAACGTTGAAGAACCTGAGTCAAGGTTTTTGAAAATTGCACTAAATTCTTCACTACTGCGCAACAACAAACTTCTAAAAGAGGCCGTTAGTTCGGTGGCACTAAGATTGTTCATTGTCTACAAGTATCAAAAGCTAAAGAATTTGTTCTTCTGTGCAATTTTGATTCAGGTAATATGTATAAAAATCGTTGGAGAAAAGTATTAATGAACTGAAACATTAACTAATTGAAAAATTAATTATATGTATAATTTTAATTACAGATGTTATGGATTGGAAGTGTAACTTTCTATTTATTCAACTTGAAAGAAAATCGTTTTGAACGGTCCATCCAATTTTTGGCACCTCCAGTTTTAGTTCTAATATATTGCATTATTTCCACATTCTATGAAATGTATGAGTTGTGGAAAACCAAGTGCGCTATATATAGGAACCAAGCTACAAACTATGCTCAGTTGTTCAGAAATGCCCTATTAATTACTTCAACAATTTGTTATTTCTCTAATTCCACAACTGAGTTGGTAAATTCTTCTGCGGCAGTAAGTTATTTTCGTGAAACAATCCTTTCAAATAAATATTTTGAGACAACGTAATTATTATAGGTGGGATCATTTTTGGCCTACATCTTAGCAATGCGTCACGCAAACAATACTAGCTCACGGATTGCAAAGTCGATTGGAATATTTTGGCAGGTTGGTGTAAAGCAAATTTTTATGTACATATCTTTGTAGCCCAAGTCCATGCTTATGTGATCACTGTCCGTTTGTCTGTCATCATGATAACTCAAGAACCAGTGATCGCATACTTATATATAATGAAAATGCAAAGGCTACGTTCTAAGATGAGCCAAATCGGTCAATAGGGGACCAGTGGGGGTCATTGGAACACCTAACTGGGTTTGGCGCGGTTTAGGCGGGTTGACATAAGAGGCTAATTTTTGGCATAATGACATCTAATTAGGCACATTTGAGAAATATGAAGTCAATTTGCAAATTTCAGTTGTCTGAAGGACCTTGGGTCACATGCACTGTGTCTGTTGAAGTGGTCGTAGAAGGCTTATTTTTGGCATGATGGTTGATTGGTGCCTAGGAATGGCTAATAATTAGCTCAAATTACATCAAATTATATACAAATTACCTATAATTATGTAGCATTTTTCGCTGTTCCAAGACCATATTTTAGAAATAATATGAAATCATGTTGCAAAATCCTATAAATTTTTGACCGCTCGTTGTTGAAATACAATACAAATTATGCACACACTGGCTCGGGCTAAATCAAGTTGCATGTAAGTTTTCAGGTTATATTAAACCTAGAGGACAATGTAATTCAGAAATATTAATGTTTTATAGGTATTCAAAGAAATTGCAAAGGTCTTGGCGAGCTATTCCATAATTACGTATGGAACTTTGCAAGTTACTCAATTACTTTTCATACCGCATTCTTTCAACAATGGAACCCAAAATGGAACAGAATTGGAGAGTAACATGACCGGTAAAGGAGAACAGAATTGTTCAACAATTGTAAGTCAAATAATATAATATAATCTAATAATATAATATAATATAAAATAATATAATCTATAACTACCGTTGGATAATAATTTCTTGCCTGAAGAAATCTTTAAATATGACTGGTGCGGTTCCAATCTATAAACTTTTTCGAATGATGGCCGGAGAGACAAATTTTGACGAATTCTCATCCTGTTTGGAATTTGTTGAACCTTACTCATGGGAGGGTGTGATTTACTCTTTCGCAAAAAATTTTGTGTTTAGTTTCATCCTGGTTGGGCTTGCGTTTGCATTTTTTAATCAGTTAACTGGAGTGGCGTTGGATAAAGTTAAGGTTAGTTGGACAGTAAATTACCAATTTGAGATTTATTTGTATGCAAGTTTGAATACTTTTTTCAAGGAATTGCAAGAAATGGCCGAAACACAACTTATCGTATTTCAAATTGATTACATTTACTGGGCTGAAACACTTCCGATGTTGACAAAATGGAAATTCAATAAATCTTCGGTCTACCGCTTGTGGTAGGTTTGTAATAACAGTTTCCATGTTGATGTTATGTGCAACTGTATGCATGTAACATATATTTTGGATTAATTACACAGTGAAGATGCTGAAGGTGCGAACTACACCGCCGTAATTGATGTTGAATTAGCGTTATCTAGGGAGGCTTCAAAAGACGAGTTAGAGACGTCGGCGCGAGATTTAAATCGGATAAAAGCCCAAGAGGAACATCCTGAACGAATTTCCCGTAGCAGGGAAAATATTTCGTCTACGGTTGTGCAGATACAACCCCCACAGCAAATCTTGCCGGAATTCCAAATCTTGACAAAAAAGCTAAAAGCCCTTGTTACAAAATTAGTTGATTGGTCCATTAACGTGGAGGAACTAAGTCCTAATGAGTGGAGAGAAATGCATTTAATGGCAGCGCATAATTCTGCTAAGAAATGTTTGATACAGATGGATCAGTAGAGGAATGAATTTGAATTCATTTCAGAATGTTTCACAAACTGGTTTATAATTCATATAGAAAATCATATGATTTTTAAGCACATTCTAATTTTGTGTTAATTTTCATCAATTTCTTCATCAATTTTTGCTAAAACCAACCTCAACACCAGGCGTCGTTATTTCTCTTCACTACTGTGGAGTTCGCAATGAATTTTACTAGCTATGAAATAAATGACGATGTATTGTCATGTTGGTTGTTACTACTACTATGTATTTTCATGGACGAGGATCAGAGTCATACTATTCTCTATTTCTCACCACAAAATTGCGAAGTGTGTCAAGTTTCAGTCTAGTCAGCTTCATAAACTCCTCAATCTCGAACTGTTCATTAACTTTGCTCGGTTGAAGAATGCGGTGGGCGTTACTATCTGCCGTACAATGTAACTGTTTATGAGCAAAAATGCCCTTTTCGTTTTTCCCCATAACTGGATAACAAATTCGTTATTTACAAAGATAAATAAAGCAGTTTCAGCTTTCTTTTCATACAAAGATCTATGCTAGAAACTTACTACAAGCTCTACAACTTTATAATTTAGCTTAATACGGGACAGACTTTATAAAATGCGACTACACAACTCAACTACTCAACGAGAACCCCGACAATTGTACTTCCTACAACTAATGCAGCGAATAAAATCTCGTGGTTGTCCAAATTTAAATTCTGCATCATTTAAGGAATGGAAATCCGATTTTGAATCCAATTACTGAATGATTATCCAAATCTTTAGCTGTTCAGCTTTTCTGAAAAGCCCGTAACCATAATTATTATGAATCCACCCCTTAAAAAGCAATTTTGACCAATTACTCAATCTGAACTTTGTTAGCAACAATGAAGAGAATTTGTGCACTTGTCATCCCCATGACAGTCATCATCCAAGCCATGGCAGCATCACCCGCCTTCGAAGGGAGCAATTGTTCAATTTCTCCATTTTATCGAATTATCGATAACGAAGGAATTGTTGAGCGAGCAGTGCTACCATTCGCAGAAACTTTGGGGTCTACAGTTGAACATCTAGCACTCTTAAATGTTGACCAAGTAGAAGCTCCTGCAACTTCAATTGGCTCCATGAAGAATTTAAGATTTCTCAAATTAATAAAAAAATGAAGTTGAATAATATATATTATAAATTACAATTATTACAAATAGCAAGCAAATCCATAATTGATGGGTTCCATATTTTTACATCAATACTCCATTTAGAGCAAGTATAATGTGAACCGGAACCAGTCACATCTGAACTCAAAATTCAGCAGGTTATTTTATAATAAAAGAAATTGAAAAGATTACATTTCAGTGTTGAAAATCCGAACTGGTTACAGAATGCAACTGGGATTTCACAAGCAAGATTCATAAATTCCAAATAGATTTGTGCCCAGTTAAGATATTCCAACAATGCCAAGGTATCATCGGGTCACGACCACCCAACGCCGTTCCAAAAGTTGCATTCCTCCTAAACACCGTAAACGGTTGCAATATGATCATCTTACGACAATTTCATGCCAGAGGAGAATTCTTTACTGCAAACAGTTTTTAGCAGTAGCAAATAGAAATGAAATTTTAGTCGTTTCGTTGTTCCATGCACATTTCGTAGCACAAATAATTCATTACTTTTACCAGTGATCCGTTCGTTTGCTTTTCAAATACTAAAACTTGATTAAAAAAAGTAATCAAATAGAATAAATCAATCAGTCTTGCCACTATATTTATTATTTAAATACAATCAACGTTTAATATTTGAACGGATTTGGTCCTCATGCTCGTATAAACTGTGCAGTGGAATATGTATGAAATTATTTATGGTATGACAATCAAAAACCCAGAAGTTGTTCTCCACGCCAATAATAAGCTGGATTCCTAAGAAATTCAATTGACGTGGGACATAAAGTATTTTCCTCTTTCCGAAACTGTCCTTGGACAGGATTTGTGGTGGACGTGTGGTAGGCGTAGGTGTTTGGGTAAATCCAATACAACACGAACATACATTTTACAGATCCGTTTCGGACTTGTTTATAGACGCCAAAAATGGATCAAGCCTCTTTGCAATTGGAGCGGACAATTCTCCGTTGCACCGTTCTCTATAAACTCCCACAAGCCCTTAGCATCAAGCCAGTGCTCACAAAGGGGAAAGGTGAACAGGTCCCAAAGTATTTCCCTTTCGCAGTTGTTTCCCTGCTCAACGTGGCCTACACCTTTGGGGTGCTTCTCATCGTCAAGATGGGTCTGGAAAACAAGCTCCCCATCACCCTCGAGGGTCTCTTTGCTCAGACACTCTTGGGAATTATTGGCTTCTTCAATGTATTCTATGACCACACCCTCTTCTTCGAGTGGCCAATGATATCCTGGATTTCGAAGGAATTCAGACATTTGCGTAAGTCAAATATATCCAGGTTGTTGATGGTTGTGAAATAGTTTAGAAATTCGCTCCCGTCAAGGTATTCGATATAAACTACGCTGCATTTATAGTATTCATACGGAGCAAGAATTCCAGAAATTTGGGAAATTGGGTGTCTCATTTTCTTGTAAATAATACCGTAAAAAACCATGATAATGGTGCCACTTTATTCCCATGAAATGCCTCTACATTATATGAATTCCGATCTTCCTTGAGTAACAATTAACAATTAATCACAGATAAAACACTGGTAGGCAGATCATCCCAGAAGAACTACGACCTCTCCATCGTATATTGGACTGTATTACTCCACTACAACTTTTTCAGCACTTTATTGGCCGGCATGAGTGTTGCATCAAGTCCTTTCTTTGGTCGGATGGACAGTGGCTATTTCTTCTTCAAAGCGATCTTACCTCAGGCAGAACTTTGGACCATTAGCGTCCCGGGGAAATTGGTCAGATCACTAATTGCCGGAGTTCTAGCATATCATTGGGCTCTCGTCTCCCCAACCGTGGTCCTACTTGTCTTTCAGTTCATCAATTTCTCTTCAGAAGTTCTCGCCGTGCTTCACGATACAGAGCAAGGGAGTAATAATAAGACACAATGGGAGGACAAGGACTACGCCACCTATGACGCCATCTGCATATTAATGCACCGAACAAATAATACGTTCCGATGGACCACATGTGCCGCCTTTGCTGCCGCCACGGGACTCTTTGTCACCTCCACGACGGTAACTATAAAATTCCATGGGAAGATGCGGCTCAGCTTGTATGCCGTATTCCCCATTATCGCGATACTCATGTTGGGCACTCTGGGGATTATTTGCCGCTTCGCGGCAAGGGTTCTCATACTCTCGACCAAGTATTTGGAGAAGAGAATTAAAAGTCTCGACGATGCCGCGGCGGTAAATTCAAGACACAACTTGAAGTACCAGGTGAGACGAGCGAGAGGCAGGAAACCGATCGCGCTTGAGGTTGGACTTGTGGGAGCCTTGTCGAAGACCTTTGGTATTGAGATGTACATGGTCTGGATGGACCAGACTATTGCAGTTTTGTTGATTTAGCTATGCATGGAATGGTAGCAGTTATAGGGTAGGTATGTGAGATACGTTAAAATATGAACTTTGAATGAGTTTTAAAAATTGGGTGAAAATGTACATACATGATTTTCTCATCCAATTCTTTCCATTCTTTGTACAGGTTAAAAGAGAAGTTGCATCTACAATCAAATAGGACTTATAATTCTCTGTAGTTTTAATAAAGGCCCTAATATTTGAATGAAATGCCTCGCTTTTTGAAATGACTAAGGAGTTGTTTATCTAAACGTGGAACACGGCGCTAATTTTTATACAAAAACTAATACAAAACGGCAAATCGAATGGGTAGTAAATGTCTGTCATTGGTATTGTTATGAAAACCCAGCTCAAAAATATGATGGACTCTCGATCAAGACCGTTATATGTTGTTGTTGGAGGAAGTCACAATTGTCCTGTTTTTGTCTGAGACCCCTGAAACTCAGTGGATAACAGCAAACGTACTGATGGTGCTTCCTCTGTAACAGCAAACGTGGACGCGTTTGCATCAATTGGTGAAGGTAAAGCAAACGAAATCGAATTTATGACAATGCAAAACTGGATATTCCAGCACTCCAGACAAGATGTGATTAAAGTTTGAACATTTCGGGGACGAATGTAAAGACCTTGTATTCATTATGAGGGAAACACTGGTAGGGTTAGCCGTTACTCGACTCAACCAAAATCTTCTCTTTGATTCTATCCATCTAGTCAAACTACTAACAATTTGGGTTGTTAAACCAGTTTCTAAGTCTCACTGTTATAATCGGACTTAAATTAATTCAAAAACGCAGTTGTTTCTTTGTCTTCATCAGCGTTATTTGTTTATTGGCTCGCCCATTGCTTGCAATGGAGCAACTATTTAATTCATCTCTGTGTCCGTCCGTCTGTCCCGCTGATACATTTGTCTTAAAGAGCATATATCCAAATCGTGGCTTGACCTCCCCAAAGCTACCGTCCTTGTACTGTGTTAGAAGCCCTCATTTGCACAAACGCAGGATTTAGCCATGTTATAAAATTTCGGCGATATGGGAAAATAACCATATTTATGCTAATGCGGCTCTAGCTAGTTTGTGAGCTATTTTGGTATAATACAGATCAGTTGAAAAAGCTTTTGACTGGTATTTGTATTTACATTCACAATTGTTCGTCCTTCTCACAAAGCTGTCCTTCCTTGTCTAATTAAACTACCGTCGAAAAACGAATTTCATATCCTACTTCGGGACGCTTTTATAAGGATGTCACCACAAGATCTAAAATCGTATCAAATAACCATCAAAAATAATAAATACTTGATCAATCTAAAAAGTAATTTAAGATTTTTCAATTCTATTTAATACAACAATGAAGTTGAATATGTATTACAAATTTATAGCAGGAAAATCCTTAATTGATGGATTCCATATTTTTACAGCAATACTCTATTTAGAGCAAGTGTAATGTGAACCAGAGCCAGTCGCATCTGAGCTCAAAATTCAGCAGGTTGTTTTATAATAAAAGAAATTGTAAAGATTACATTTTAGTGTTGAAGCTCTGAACTGGTTACAGAATACAACTGGAATTGCACAAGCAATATTCATAAATTCCAAATAGATTTGTGCCCAGTTAAGATATTCCAAGAATGCCAATGTATCAACGGGTCACGACCACCCAACGCAGCTCCAAAAGTTGCATTCCTCAACACCGTACACGACAACAAGATCACCTTAAAACAATTTCATGTCAGAGGAGAATGCTTTACTGCAAACAGTTTTTATCCGTAGCAAATAGGAATGCAATTTTAATGGTTTCGTTGTTCCATGCACATTTCTTTGTATAAATTATTCATTACTTTTACCTGTGATCGGCTCGTTTGCTTTGATTGAAAAAAGTAATCAGATATAATAAATCAATCAGTCTTGCCACTATATTTATTATTTAAATACAATCAACGCTTAATATTTGAAGGGAGCTGGTCCTCATGCTCATATGAATTGTACAGTTGAATATGTATCAAATTATTTATGGTATGACAATCAATAAATCCAATCTCAGAAGTTGTTCTGTCAAGCCATTAATAAGCTGGATTCCGAATAAATTCAATTGACATGGGATATAAAGTATTTTCCTCTTTCTGAAACTGCCCTTGGACAGGATTTGTGGTGGACGTATGGTATGGGTAAATCCAATACAACACAAACATACACTTTACAGATCTATTCCGGACTTGTTTAAAGGCGCCAAGAATGGATCAAGCCTCTCTGCAGTTGGAGCGGACAATTCTCCGTTGCACCGTCCTCTATAACTCCCACAAGCCCTCAGCATCAAGCCAGTGCCCGGAAAAGGGAAAGGTGAGCAGGTCACAAAGTATTTGACTTTCGCAGTTGTTTCCCTGCTCAACGTGGCCTACACCTTTGGGGTGCTTCTCATCGTCAAGATGGGTCTGGAAAACACACTCCCCATCACCATCGAGGGTCTCTTTGCTCAGACGCTCTTGGGAATTATTGGCTCCTTCAATATATTCTATGACCACACTCTCTTCTTCAAGTGGCCAATGATATCCTGGATTTCGAAGGAATTGAGACATTTGCGTAAGCTAAATAGATACAGGTTGATGGTTGTGAAGTAGTTCAGAAATTCGCTCCCGTCAAGGCATTCTATATAAACTACGCTGTATCCATAGTATTCATACGAAACAAGAATTCCAGAACTTTGGGAAACTGGGTGTCTCATTTTCTTGTAAATACTACCGTAAAAAACCATGATAATGGTGCCACTTTATCTCCATGAAATTCCTCTACATTACTTGAATTTCGATCTGCTTTGTATAACAATTAACAATTAAGTACAGATAAAACTCTGGTTAGCAAATCATCCCAGAAAAACTACGACCTCTCCATCGTATATTGGACTGTATTACTCCACTACAACTTTTTCAGCACTTTATTGGCCGGCATGAGTATTGCATCAAGTCCTTTCTTTGGTCAGATGGACAGTGGCTTCTTCTTCTTCAAAGCGATCGTACCTCAGGCAGAACTTTGGGCCATTAGCGTCCCTGGGAAATTGGTCAGATCACTAATTGCCGGACTTTTAGCTTACCATTGGACTCTCGTCTCCCCAACCTTGGCCCTGCTTATCTTTCAGTTCATTAATTTCTCTTCAGAGGTTCTCGCCGTGCTTCACGATACAGAGGAAGGGAGTAATAGGACACAATCGGACCACAAGGACTACGCCACCTATGACGCCATCTGCATATTAATGCACCGAACAAATAATACGTTCCGATGGACTATATCTGCCGGCTTGGCTGCCGCCACGGGACTCTTTGTCATCTCCACGACGGTAACTATAAAGTTCCCTGGAAAGATGCGGCTCAACTTGTATCCCGTATTCCCCACTATCGCGATACTCATGTTGGGCACTGTTTGGATTGTATGCCGCTTCACGGCAAGGGTTCACTCACTCTCGACCATGTATTTGGAGAAGAGAATTAAAAGTCTCGACTGTGCCGCGGTAAATTCAAGACACAACTTGAAGTACCAGGTGAGACGAGCGAGAGCCAGGAAACCGATCGCGCTTGAGGTTGGACTTGTGGGAGCCTTGTCCAAGACCTTTTTTATTGAAATGTACATGGTCTGGATGGACCAGACTATTGCAGTTTTGATGATTTAAGTATACATGGAATGGTAGCAGTTATAGGGAGGGTATGTGAGTAATACGTTGAAATTTGAATCTTAAATGAGTTTTAAAAATTGGGGTAAGGCAATTAGAATATTCTACTTGCCTTCCTGTCTGTCAGACTCTGTCTTGCCTGGTGGTGGTGGTTATATGAGATAAGCAAATTAATAGATTAGAATCTGGGTGCAATTGGCTATGCATTGGTGGATTTTCTCTTCAAGTTTTTGCCCCAAACCCAGTGTTTACGATTATATTATTTATCTAACAAATATTATGTATTATGTACCATGATGATGCAAAGGCTGTTGGCCAAAACACAATAAATGAATATATAATATATAATTATTCATCTCTTTCTGAAAGTGTTTAATGCCAAAATTTGCATGAGAAAACATTCACAATATCCGGGCTAGCATTTATTTACATTACACGAGAAGCATCAAACTGACCTTTTGAACTGTGCAGAAATGCTGCACGACGAGTGGAGTGGAACGATCCACAAAATTACTTCCGCACCACACTTTCAGCGGCATCATGGACCTCAAGAACTTTCTTTTGTCTTTTCTCTTGGTTCCCCGCATTCGAATCAACCAATCACTGCTTTGGCTGAATACCTCCTTCGCTCCAGAAAAATACAACATGTTGAAAATCAATGTGTCAATGAAAATCATGGCGACAAAAAGCAACGGCACCATGTCCAGCGAATCCCTTAGCTTGATGACTGCAACGCCCGTCAGAATCTGAAGACTCGGAAGTCCAAATGCCATTGCGGGGAAAATTCTGCCTCGAATGCACGAGTTGAGCAGTATCTCCAGGATTTGGAGTTGGCGGTATTCCTTTACAATATTTTTCTCCCACTTTTTGGAATTGAAGATTTGGGAGGACTTTTCCCACAAAAACAGAATCCCCGAAATCATAATGTATACACCATAATGACACCCATTAACTATTGTAATTATCATGAATCCGACATCAAAAACGATGATTCCAGATCTGAGGAGGAAGTATCCAATTGTTGAACTGAGGAGTTGTTCCAAACATTGTTTCGAAGGTAGTAAAGCTGATCCCATAAATGGTTGTTGACAGGGGTTGAAAATTATCAGGAATTCTACAGCCATGGGTGCGATGATATAGGTGCAATGAATTAGACGGAAGGCCATGTGAAGAACTATTTTTTGAGCTCTACGTGACCATGGTGAAGACTGTTCTGAAGAATCTACAGACAAGAAAGGACATTGTATATTTAGTTAGTATGGGCAAATGCCCCTCAGTTAGATTTGTCTAGATTTTTGATATGTTGTTCATCAATTGTTGTTGATTCTGATCAATGTTTAAATTACCCTCAACGTCCCCTTAACCGCTTGGGAGGGAGTTGTTGTGGGGGGAACTGGGTATAGGGAAAGTGAGACTGCGATTCTAATCAACTCTCATTAGCTCCCCCCTACAGCAGGAAATTAGATGAACATCAAAAATTCAGACTATTCTGACGGAGGGACATTTTCCCATACAAACTGTATCATGTCCTTTAGTTTTCGCATTTAATTTTACGTGCCAGCTAATCTTACGTTGGTTATCTTGTGTGATAATGTTTAGTAATGCAACGTTTTCAATAGAAGCACCCCACTCCCACCGGAACAGAAGTGCATGAATATATCCAACGGTGAAGAGGGTGGGTACTACCTTTTCCGCTGTGGTTCCTTGAGAATGGTCATTTAGAAATAGTGGAAATGCGAGGTAGAAAATATGCACCAGAAGATGTACTTGAGGTAAACGCTTTTTTTGTAAGGGGACGACCCTATTTGACCCGGGGTCCCAAGTATGGTTCAGACATTGCAATTTGTCTCCAAACCGAAGCTGCAGTTTCAAGTGCGGGGTGAAAATTGAAGACAGCATTTTCCTTGCAAGCTCAGATTGAGACTACGTCGTAGGAATTGTGAATAAGAACGGTGTGAAATGCCTTCAGAGGTTTTAATTGAACGGGGACATTTAATTTAAACTCTCACAATTACTAAATTCATTCAAGTAAAGCAACCTCACCGTTTATTTTAATCGTCCTATAGTGATAATTAAGGGCAAAGTTAAAAATTCACAATTCAATTATTGCTTGTCATCAAAATATAATGGGTGAGTGATATTGCGTATAACTTGTAATTTCGTTGAGGCTCTTTCGACTCAATTTTATTAACGATTTGAAAACAAAATTGGCCAATATTTATCCTCCTGATGTATGGCTTATATTCAAGTGCTATTCCTTGCCAGTATACAACGATATTCTATTTCATGTTTTAGGTATATGTTAGGTAAAAGGTATTAGTATTAATTACTACATTTTGCGAATAATGGCAAGGTCTTGTTGTGAAAATAACACGGCAATGTTTGATAATATCTTAAATTATTATATTCACCCGACAATTATGAATCTATTGATTTGCTGATAAGTGAAATTTAGTGAGTTGAATTCAAGCGCGGAGGTTATGTAAACCCTGACGTCTAGTAATCTTAGATGGTTTCTTTATTAATTGCATGCGTACGTAAGCAAAATTATACATATATTTCCTTCTCTCAATGAAGCTCTACAAGTTTTACCTTTTATATAGCATAATTTGTTGGAAATTGTGTAATAATTAACTGGTTCACTAACATTTTCCATGAACAGAAATCCTCGCTGGTAAAGAGACAGAAAACCTCGTTGTTCTCGATGTAAACCCTTTAACTTTGGCTATCGAAACGGTCGGAGGCGTAATGACTAAAACTCATTCCTAGAAACACTTTAATTCGCACAAGGAAATCGCACGGTTTCTCCTGAAGTTCCTTGACGATTAAAGTTTTTGAAGGGGAACGACCCATGATAAAGAATAACCATTTCCATGGAAAGTTTGATCTGACCAGAATTCCAGGAGGAAAGCCACAAATTAAAGTCACATTCGAAATTGATGCTAATGCAATTTTTCAAGTTGGTGCTTAAGGTAACAGGCGACAAGGAGAGAATTATCATTACCAATGATCATAATCGTTTGAGCCCTACAGAAATTGATAGAATGATTAAGGACCAGTTTGCTACGGGCGGAGCACGAGAGTCTCGTAATTCCCACAACCAACGCGCGATGCAAAAATTCTGAATTTTGTTGAGCAAAAATGTTTCTCATTTGCTGAAACGTTTTCCGAAATCAGTTGTATTTCATCGGATGTGTCTGTATGTAGGTATTGAATAAATCATTATTGAGTTCATACACAAACGATTCAAACCAGTATCCATAAAAAATAAAGTTGAGCGAATTAGCAAGTCAGGAAATGTTTGAGGTGCCATTCCTGCAGCCATGTCTCATATGAGTCAATACATTAACTTTGAATACTTACAGAGCATTTTACTATACTTACAACAGGGAAACTATTTAATACCCCTTAATATAATCGATATGAAAAACTTAAAACCTTAACCAATATGGTCGTGGCGTATATCAAAATG
>JAQIWQ010000611.1:0-15106 GCA_034695825.1 Folsomia inoculata
CCAATCATTATCATCCTAATCATGATGTTAAACTGATTCCTCCTTGAATGAGGTAAAACTTACCACGTGCGAAATCACGTAAAACTGGACCTTTGACGGAGTGGGGGGAAGGGGGGGGGGGGTAAGCACAATTGATTGATCAGCGATGGTGGATGGAGTGGGAGGCAAGAAATAATTTATTGACCGGTGTTGAGAAATGATTCCGCCGTGAAGGTGCGAAGAGAAGTGAGGAAAACGTGGTACTAGTAGTAGCAACCAAGTCTCATCTCGTACCCAACTGCAGGAGTAGCGCATGTGCCTTGCACCCAATAACCACGCAGAACTGCACTGCGCATTTGGAGTGCTGCTTTATAAGTACTGATGTAAAGTCAAGTGAGGTGTGATGCAGTTGAGTTGAGTTGGACATTGCTCAGTTATAATCGTAAGAAGGAAATAATGCGGGTGTGATAAATAAGATTGGTAACGGAGTTTTATTCATGAATTTGTTTCAAAGTAGGTTCCTGAAATAGCAATAGAAATAATTCGTGTGTCGGTATTAACTGATTAAATTAATGATTACTAATAATGTTGAAAAAACTCATTTGTACGATGCGTATTTAATTAAATTCTTCACTGTAATAATACAAGATTCTACATAGCAATTCAATTTTGATAAGTAAATGTTGAGCCTATTGGTGAAATTTTGCACATTTTCGAGTCATCAATGACTTTTAAGATAAGACCAACGCAACTTGGTGCCAAGCTGATGTCATCCAGACCTGTTTCAGGTGTTGTCACATCTCCTATTGTTGTATGCATAGCATTATAATTCGTAGGCTTTTGAATCAAGGTTTTAGTGTTATAGTTTCTATTGAGAATATTTGTTCCTTTCGATGTGATCAAGCTGTTCTAAATTGTTGAAACTATTAATAAATATGAAGCCATCTCATAAAAATATGTCATTGACTAACGAAAAATCATTTCGAGTTGACCATGCGACATGCGCATGCGACATTTGAAAGTAATAAAAATAGCTTCACGACAATTTAATAGTCTTAAACTATTAAACAAACACTACAATCATGAATGGTTACTTTACGATTCCATACACGCAGCGCCCAAAATTTCAGATGAAAATTAATCTCGAACATCATCTGAAGCGGCATCATCCACGAGAGGAAGAAGCTGACGACCAGTTACACTATATGCAGTGAAAAAATTTCAATAGTATCACAAAAATTTATCCATGCTAGAAAGCGAAGCAGTCGGACTTGTAAATTCTGTGACAAATCATATGCCTCTTTGACTAGACATAGCCGCTGCTCAGTTAATATTTATTGGAAAATAAATTTAAATTGTTTAAAATCAAATGTCATATTATGCGCCAAAAATGAATTTATTACGTATAAGTACTACTTTATCATGCATTGAAAATTAAGGTGAGCGTGGCTTCAATTTCAGGCTCAGGTTCTATTATTTATATCCGACTCAAGTCCACGTGGTTCATTTTGAGGCGCCTTTTGTTAATTTCAACTTTAATGTATTATAAACGGTTTCTTCCAAAACGAAATTAATTTTTATGCAGTATATCTGACGCATAACCTTAGATATGCCAAAACAAGTAGAAATATTGTCCCAGTCATCAAAGCACATCCTGATTCTTTGAGATATAATTCGCAATACATAGTTGTCAGTCACATGCACATCAAGCCCACCAATTATTGATTAAATATGCCAAACTTTCCCCAATGAATACCACATCCCCGGATCGCAACTTAGGACAGAGTCATTTATTGATTTTAAATAAAGCGAAGGACTTTTTTAAGAGAAAGACACAATAAACTACGAATAAGCACATGAGCAGGGTAGACGGTTTGTAAATAGAATTATCTATACTTGAAGAAGTTTACCAAGACATGGAAAAGGACGCTACTTCCTAGATTTAATTTTCATCCAAGTACAGTGCATGGGTTGATCGATTCATTTATTACACGATTCATTTTGGGACCGATTCGGACTCATGGTAAACACTTATGGCATGCATAGTTATTGTACTATATTCCAGTTCGAAATCCATGAATAATAGAGAACAGTTAAAGAAAGCCCATGTAAAAGCTTTATAAAATGTTTGGAATATCCTTCATGGGCAACACAAACGGCTCATACAAAGTCAACCCTCGTCCCTCCACATTACATACACGCCATGTTTATTGAAGTGTTTCTACCACACCTGAAATTTCAGTTTAAGTTTTTAAAGTTCCTGAACTGTTTCCCGTATGATTTCAACCAGTCCACGAATCTTCTTAGCGTAAAAGAGCTTAGGCGTGGTCGCAGAATTTTGAGGGATACTGTTAGAGTCCTACAATGGACGTATTGCTCGCTCATGTTCTTCAAAATGTACATGCTGACGAAAGATGGTTGCCTAGCGAAAGCAGTTGAAGCAGGTATGACATCTTTTGGAACTCTACTCCTTCTGGTGTGGACTTGTAATTGGGGCCCTAATAAGAAGATGGTGACCCTATTCAACTCCCTGGTCAAGTACGACAAGAGCCACTTTGGTGAGTTACCAGGTGTCCAATTTTCCAACGAAGCTAGATAACCAAAACAGATGGGCAATAGTAACAGTGAAATTAGTGCATGTCTTTTCATAAAATTTCGGAATACTTTGAAAAATCAAATCACGTTTTCAAGTGTTGTTATTTAGGTGCGTGCAATGTACCATCTTGTTACCTTTGAGAATCACAAATTATGGCTTATTCGTCGTCCAAGGATTTACATTGTATTAAGATACTTTACTTACTTTCTTGGATGTCTATATTGTTGAAACTTTTGCCTTAAATTTCATTTATTGTTGTCACGTTTTTGCAGCCACAAAGTCTAAAAGAAACAAAAAATCCCATAAACTTGTTGACATGATGCTGCTAAGCATGGCACTGGGAGGAGCATTAATTGCCCCGTTGGCCCTAACGAGGTTCATTCTGGACCCCTGCGCCCCACCATTTCTTGGCTCTATCCTTCTTGACTGTCAAGATTGTGGGAGGATTGCGGATCGATCGGAGATAAAGTGGTGGATGTGGACCTACATTGTGCTCTATGATTTTTGCCACATCACCATCACTATTGTGGAAGGGGAATTCTACTGCATATTTGTCGAGATTGGAGCCGTCTATCTGCTCGTCTACTACGTTTCAGATGTCTTCAACAAGTACGCAATTTCTTATTCTATTAAATTGTTAATATCCTTGACCTCTTTGGGTGATTGATGACAGGGCAAATTGGTCGAAAACAACTGCCAAATTCAAACTCTACCGCTCTGTACAAGTCATGGAACTGTTGCTGAATGACTATGGGTCATTGCAGATTGTTCCAGGAGCCATGGCGATTGGCCCAATCATAGAAATTTCGGGGTTATTCGCAATTATCAGGTGGCACAAAGTCATTCCACTGTTTTCTTTGATGTTCTTCACAACGACCGTGCTTATGTCGCTTGCGGGGCTGGTAATCCTTGAAACGTTATCGGGTGGGTTAGAAAAGTACTCGATTGAGGGTTTGGCGAAATGGAAGGGGGCGGCTTTGGGTATGAATCCTTATCAAAGGAGGTACCAGATCTCACTGAGGCCGTTAAAGATAACGTTCGGGTCCAACTTCATTGATAGGACTACGGCGCTGGTGACGCAAAACTTTTGCATGTGCCAAATTGCGTCGCTGTTGTTGATGTTGTGATCTGAGTTGAAGCCTTAAAAAACCTTCATTTAGTCCTAGTTAATAACTCGTACTAAATGTCGATTGATTAATCCCCGATAATGTTCGTTAAAAATGTGAATTGCTGGTTGTGAGAAAGATTTCGTCGTCAGATTAAAAAAATTACACAAGACGATTAGAGTTTGCACTATGAATTTATTTCGCTGGCATTATTTTAGAACTTTGGTAATGTAATGGTAAATCTGAAAATAAATAGTAGTACTATATAGTTGGTATCTATTGAATCCAAAAAGTATTTGTTACAGAACAAAATGAACATACCCTGTCTAGCAGGAGGTACATGAACATTTCAAATAATAAAAATAATACATTTTCGATTATTAATCCATTCGTAAGATAACTTCCATCATCGGTTACATAATTGTAACTCTCCTCATATACATAAAACGTACAACATCAATATAATAATAATATAAAATTTTATATTAAGTAAAAAGTGGAGTCGTCTGCATAACACATAGCTTGACCCATTTCTAAAACTTTAATTAGGTTATTCATTTGTAAAGAAAAAAGCCTAGGTCCAATATACAACCAGCTTGAACTCCAGCCATGGTTGAGGTTAGTATTTTAGATGACAGACCATCAACTTTAACAAATTGTTCTCTACATGAAAGATAGCTTCTTAACCAATGATCAGATATATTATATAAATCGAAAAGTTTAAGCAACAATTTGCCTCCAAGTACTGAATCAATAATCATTTTGAGTTGTCCAAAGGACCGTCATGGATGTGCCACACTGGCTATGGCCTATCTCGAATGATCCTTCGTAGAGGGTTAGCATGTTAATTGCATTATGGTGATTGCAAATCACAAATTGGATCCATTTTGGTTGCATGTTGGATGTGGCTTATTTTGGTTTTAACGAGATTGGAACTAGCTTGCAAATTTTCTGGGATACATATGTAACAATCACGAATTATGCAATAGCAGATGTGACTATGTTTTTCAATGAATTAAACTGTAGAATGTAATGCCACATGTACTAGAAACGAAATAAGTTTGTATGCGTGGAAAGGAACGATATCTGATTTCTATGCATCCCTATGAATTATACATACATGCTATATATCCATCACTATTATTTGTAACTTCTTACCATGTATTTCCGTCCATACAATTTGGATCTGGAACGTGAAATTGGATGTATTTATGTAAAGCCGGATGCATCTCACCCATTTTCAATGTCAGCTCGTCATTAACAGTGACTTATTGTCAGTTATCTCCTGCTTTCCAGTTGTTCTGCTTTGTTGTTAAACAACTTGTTTTTCATTGAAAACCACTACCCATGGGTTTCACTGTGCTTTGAAAATTCGTTTTAATTATACGTGCTATATGGGATCACTATAGCCAATATATTTATCAAATGACAGCATATAAAATGCAACCACAAATGAATGACGGTTGATGCTGAGCGAGAATTACGAAATTGCTATATTCAGGGTGCTAATTTGCAAATACTTTAAATAATTTCCAAAGCAAATTGTAAGCCTGTATACGTAAATTTTAATATTCAACGATTCGTTAAGTGAGCATCTGTTTGCTGTGCTCTGACAAATGTTTGCCATTCATCTTAGTGCTTTAAATTAGCTAGCAGGCAGATTATTGCGCTGTCAATTTTCCCGACAATGCAATGCTCATTTTAGTGTCTATACACCTTTTGGTTGTAAATATCACAGATTAACTTGATGGATAATTATTTTTCAATGTCGGTACAGTTATTTGTGATTCCTTTCTTCGGAGTGATTATCGGCATTAGGGCGGAAAATTTTCGACCGTTGAATATCTCTAACGAATTCCATCCAGGTCTTAGGGTATTGGACCCACAGTGCAATTTTTGGATATCTAATCAAGCCTCGGAAACTCTGAAAGTCGATTTCGTCCCTCATAACTTGAAACACGACGGACGAAATTCGTTACGAATAATCGGGGATTATGACGTTTTAAAGATTAATTGTACTGCAACATTTCCTGTGGACTTTGTTTATGTTGGTGTTCAGGTATGTGGTATAATTTGAAAAAGTAATGTGCACAATACCAAACGATGGTTTTTATTCCATTCATTTAATTTACTAACGTAACAGCCGACCGAAGCAATATTTGTAGAATGGCAGAAAGAAATCGAGCCAAACAAGGATCCTTTGTATCATCAAAACTATTCTGTGGAGGTTAAGATTTACAGTGTTCGAGCTCTCTTTGAATATTACAACAATCCATTAAACAGCTACTACGAAGATGCCAATGAGGGTCTACCCCTGACTACAATGCACGACTATTCGCGGACTGGAAATTATTCTTTTGCAGGGATATTTAACCAATCAATTGGGATTTGGTTCTACCTATTTTTAGAAGGTAAGCCAGACCGTTTATTAGTAAGTTTATACTGTTGCATTCTCCGGGCTGGGGAGGAAATTGCTGTGGAATTTGACTAATTATTGAACAGCAAATATATCCTGAAACTTCGAATCACAAAGTTTATTTTTCTCAGACTCTGAACAACATTCCTTCCTCCGGAACCATCTGACAGTTAACATGATGATTACACAAAATGACAAAAATCTTGCAATTCCTTGTCGTACATCTCATTCGGAATCTAACGTTCAAGGCCATGGACCCGACGGTCTTTTAGCAATTGAGAATTGGAATCCAGTGGAAGGATTTGTAATTCCGATATGGGGTAAACCATCCTACGGTGTCTATAATTGTACCATAAAAATGGGTAATAGCAGCATTGCGGATACCATTTTGTACAATTTCGCACCTGGTTTCAAAGGTAATGCTATGTCATCTCCTGCAATAATATCTGGGTGGTTAATTCATTCTTTTGAAATAGACTCTTATTTCTACGTCGAGACCCAAAATGACGAGGTTGTAATCCTCCCAGAAACCCCACCAACGTCAACCGGATACACGGACTTCGTATACCCTCAATGCCGAGCGAAATATCCATTTTTGGTGGTTGATGCTGAAACAGCAGAAATGACAAGTGTCCCGGCAGCAAATTATGGCATGATGAGACTTGTCCAGTATTTCGCATTACCTGTAATTATTACTAATTCTCAAAAATACTTGACCATATATGACGATTATTATGTTCATTTAAAGAAATTCGTGAACAAAAGTTATACCGCAAAGATAACCAGGCATTCGAATTCAACGGAAGCGTTTCCGCTTCGACAGAGCAATGGAGTTAACCTACGAATAGGAACAGTCTATTGTTCAACTGAACCTGGGAGTGAAAAAATAATTGATTTCGGATCTTCCGTCATGACAGGAACTGTTGTGCCCATGGGGTTTGCACAAGGTATGTAACGCTTCCGACACAAAACATTAGAAATCATAGGTTAGAGATGAGATTTGTCCTTTGACCATTATTTTGTGTGACAGACTGGGTGCGAATAATGGACAGACAAAATACCACCATCAATATCCACTTTGGAATTCGCCCTCTAAACTTGCAGCAAAATAAATTGTTGTACACAGACAGCCATGTAACGTTTGAATGCCGAGTAAATATTGTAGCCGTAGTAAAACCGATCGTGTGGTATTTGACAATGAAAAATGGGACGTTGGTACAAGGTTTGTTTCCGGATTGGCTATAATAAAATAGCTACTTTGTAATGGCCATATTTCAGGCAAATTGCAGACAAAATTGACTACAATTTGAAGAGTGACACTTCCATTAATGTCATAAAAATAGATCAGGAATTGAAATCTATCCAGTGCTCGGCATCGTATTGGTACTCTGATTTCTGGCGGAATATATCTTATGAAATTACACCAGAAAATACGAAAAGTAAGTGTACTAAAATAAATGGTTAGTTATTCTAAAATGTCATTGACCACAATTATCTGATCAGCGGCTATTGCACCTATCATTGAAAATATGGAGGAAGAATACAGATTCCAGTTGAATTCGGTAAATCGTAACATTCCTTGCGTAGCTCATGGGGTACCTATACCGGAAATTTATTTTGAGAAAGATGGTAAAGTAAGTAGAACTTTGAATACTGAGGACAATCATTCATCACATACTGATTAAAATTGTTTTTACGAATGTTACAGAGAATGAGTGAATTCAACACGATAACAACTGGAAATTGTACGATTCTGATATTTCAAAGGCTTGGAAAAAGCGACGAAGGTGTTTATTCTTGTATTGCGAAAAACATATACATCACTAGGAAAACCTTCACGGTCGTTCTGGATGATGAAGGTTAGTTAGTTTATGAGATGTAAATTATTTGTGTGGTGAGTTTTCTTGTCGACCCCGACACTTTAATGCTTATTTTTTATCACGTTCAGGGTCGGGCAGAACAGATAGTTTAATTATGATTATAACAATTCCGTCAGTGGTATTCATTGTGGTCGCACTGGCAATTGTGACTAGTATCTATGGCCGGTTGTTCGGAAATTCGAAGGTAAATAATATGGATTATATTCCTTGCATAAATTGTAATGCATGTATATATTCAACCGCTTGCAGACGGGGCTGACTAGACGTGAAATTCAAGATTTCATGAAAGGGTTGAACGTTAATCAGGCAGAAATAATAGTTCAAGATGAGAACGATTATGTGCAATCAAATACGTTTGCTCAGATGATGCCTTACGTCAAAGATTATGAAGTTGCACGAAATCGTTTCAAAATCGGTATGACAGCTCATTTCTGAAAAATACATATGCTTAATTTTACTTTTTTCGAAATAAGCAGATGAATCAAAAGTTCTAGGCAAAGGCCAGTTTGGGTTAGTGCTGCAGGGTTTTGTGGACGACACAATCGTAGCAGTAAAAACTGTTCAGCGTAATGCCGACAAGCATCATCTTAAGGCTTTGTTGTCAGAATTAAAAATAATGATGTATATCGGAGAGCATGAAAATGTTGTTCAATTGATTGGAGCCTGTACCAAGGATTTAAATAGGGGTAGTTTCATCAATGATGCGTATTGTTTAAAATTGCAATTCCACCCTTAATTATTGGTTCAAGGTTTTGCATACGTCTTTGTCAAGTACCTTCAACTTGGAGATCTTCAATCATTTTTGGTGCATAACAAGCCTTATTTTGATCCATCTCTCAAGTAAGTTGAAAGT
This sequence comes from Folsomia inoculata, assembly GCA_034695825.1. NCBI lineage: Eukaryota > Metazoa > Arthropoda > Collembola > Entomobryomorpha > Isotomidae > Folsomia > Folsomia inoculata. Next base: position 8,831 of record JAQIWQ010000611.1, read on the forward strand.
AGAATTCTTTATATTTAAATTGAACTTGAAATTTTCACAGAACCTCAGGTTTATTTACGCCGAATTCTAAAGCATTTGGGCGTTTGGATTTAATCATGTGGTCGAAGCAGATCGCGAGTGGTATGGAATTCCTTGCTTCGAGAAATGTAAACGATATACAAATACTGAACGGTTTTCGTTGTAGAATATTTATAAAATATGATAAATCTTTTAGGTAATTCACGGAGACCTTGCAGCCCGCAATGTACTTCTAGACGAGAATAGGACGGCGAGATTGACAGACTTTGGCCTTTCTAGACGACTTTATGATAGCAATGATTACATAAAAAAGCAACAGGTATAGTAGTAAATAGATAAGAAATACATAAGCCAGAAAAATAATACTCCCCCATTCGGCAACAAATAGGAACCATTGCCGTGGCGTTGGTTAGCGTTGGAATCTTTGCGAAACTTGACATTCTCCAAACGATCTGATGTCTGGGCGTTTGGTGTAACGGTATGGGAGATTCTATCTCTGGGCGAAGTTCCCTACCCTGGTTACGCGTGGAGTATGGACTTTATCAACGATTTGGAGAACGGGCTCAGAATGGCAAAACCAAAATATGGCACCGACGAACAGTTAGTTTCGTGTGTGACATTACCTAAATTTTGATTTCATCCAATGTGTTTCATTAGATTTGTCATACTGAAAGAATGTTGGCATGCGGAACCTTCAATGCGACCGTCAATCGAAAATTTAAAAACCAGGTTTGAGAACATGTTGAAGGTTGAAAACCCAGCAGAACCGGATGCAGGGATACTACAAAACGATGAATCGATGGCTCAATCAACCAGCCAACAATTTTATGCTTTGAATGATTATCAATTTCAAAATGGTGCAAATTCATTAGGAACCGTTGATATTTCTAATATACAGGATGATTTAGATAAACAGATACGGCCAAATGGTCAAAGGTATGTGCATTTCAGTCAATTACAAATGTAGTAAATGCTTTATTATGAAGATTAATGTAATTTATGAATAAAATAATCATGCAAATACGCACTTGTCTGCTAATTTAATTACTGATTTCGGATCAAACAACACAACGAACATGTCATCTAAGAATATCCTTACCATGTACATGAGATGTGCTTAAATTTCATTTCATTGGAATGACACAAATCCATTCCCTTTAATATATAAATTTCATCCAAACAAAAATTTCCTAGATTCTTTCAATCATTTCTGAATTGAGTAAAAAATCAAAACAATTCCGTCAATATTCTGCTGAGGGCAACGTGAATTATCCTCATTTACAGGAATTATTTTATGGTCCATAAACCGATAGCAACTACCCTGCAGTAATTATCTCAATTTTACCCATCGCCGACATAATTTCTGGTCATATTTTAAGAAGAGATTCTTGTAATTTAATTTAGTACTCGACATTTTTAGGGAATAATGAGAATGATTGACATGGGAGAGATTTTTTAACAGGGAGAGGGAAAACGGAATCGAGCTTATTTAGCTGCTGGTAATTTCTCACTTGAACAAGGCTTGTGATTTTTTGAATTATTTAAATCTGAATTGTTGTAAATATTGATTGAAAATTAGTAAATTGTGAGCTGCAATAAAGGAGGAGGTCAAAGTTCAACATGATGGAGCAAGTAATTCACCACTCATCGAAGGAAGAAACCCCTCCCTTACTGAACCCACTGGTTTGTCATCAATTTTTTACAACTTCAAACTTTATTCATTTATTGATTCATTATTTAGTCTTATCAAATTCAAATAATTTGCTGTTTGATTTATTTAAGTCAGTTTACCTGGTAGTTAGCACGAATCAGTATAAATGAATGCTTTTTAATTTTTAAACTAAAACCAACCTTTTGCCAATTTGTTTACATAGTTTGATTCTGAATTGTTTTATTAGTTTTATTGATTATCATGATTCGAATTACAGATACTGAAGGGCGTGCTTGGACACTTGGACACTCATACCCTGAAGGTGGCTCGATCAGTTTGTCACCTCTGGAACGATGTAGCTGCCCCCATTCAAAGTCAAAGGAGCTACATCAAATTCAACGCTGCCTGTGAAAAGTGGTGTGACCTTTCCAGAGACTATCGTCGCTACACTGGTCATCATCGGGAACATGAGGAATTAATGGACATGTTGAACACGTCTCTAAATCCTGGAGTCATTTTGCAAAACGCTCGTATGGATTTCGCTCTACTGAAAGATGACAAGTTTTTGCGGCTGCTGGAAGAATATGGACACCTTCTTAAAGGAGTGGTGGTGGTGAACTGTAATAGGATTCTACATGGTTTCTATGGCACCCCAAATGGTTGGCTACGAGGAAGAGATGAGCTTCAAACACGTCTTCTTCCATTCTTGACCCAGTATTGTACAAATTTGGTCCATCTGAAGGTTGAGATTGGGCGCTACAAGAATGAAGAAGGTGAAACCCCTCCTTCAGTGAAAAAGATTTCAGAGTTTTTGGCATTGGAAAGTATTGAAATAACTTGGTGGGACGGACAAGGAAAACCAACGCATCCGGAGTTAAAGTTTTTGCTCGAGGTTCTCAAGGCGTCACCTAACTTAAAGAGATTCATCTTCGGAGCTGCATCTGGGCGTGGGCTAGTCCAGTCTCCAGAGTTTTGTGAAGGAATTTCAACGCTGGAGAGCGTCAAGAATTTCGAAGAATTTGGCTGGAAATTTACCGAGTATTACCCAAGTGAATCATATTCGGAGGGTAAACAGGAAAATATTATGGAAACGTTGGAAATAATTTCCAATATGGAGATGAAACAGTTGCGGACGCTTTTTCTGACTGATTTAACCATCTGCAATTCAAAAATGTCAAAACTTTTAAAGTTCTTTAAAAGCAATGGCAGAAATCTGAGGAGCTTGGCTCTGAAAAATATGTGCATCTATTTTAATGGGAATATTGGAAACGTACAGCTACTATTTTCGTCATTGATGTTTCAAGAAATCTTAGGATTTTGTCCTGCTCTTACCTCAATCTACGTCGAAGCGAATCGGTACATCGATGATAAAAAAATTGACCTGGGATCATTGAATTTGAAGCCATATCCCAATTTGAAGAAACTTGTTCTTGAAGATTACACTTTTAAGGATGTTGAAACATGCAAAGCTATTGTGGAGTGGTTTCCAAACCTTGTCTACTTGAAGTTGGATTACATTCAGTTTTTGTTTTCTACTCCGCCTGATAATCTTCCAGCACATGATTGGCAATTCAGGACGCTAGAAAGACTCAAGGTTCAAGTGTATATCGTGGACATTGTCAAAACTTTACAGAAATTGGTCAAACTTCAAGAGCTCGTGTTGATCGTGAAAGAATTCAGTACTGGATGCGATATTAAACCTACAATTTTCTTAGCCAAAGTTATTGATGCGGCTCATTGCCCTCCGGGTAAATTCTCCACTCAATTCACTATCTGGTTTGATGTTTGAAGGGAATTGATATTTTAATTTGTTTTGAAACTCTTTTAGCACTCAAACGACTGACAATCATTAACAAGGCATATGAGAGGATGAACTGTGTTTACACGATGGATGATCTAGAAGCTGCACTAATGCGAACAAAAAGTTTCGATCGTGTAAAGCTGGAGAATTTTGAGGTAATTGTCAATGAGGGTTCATATTTAAATTGGTGTGTAAACAGTATCGTTGATAGCATATTATAATGTTTTTTAGATGGATGCTGGAGATAAATTTCAAATTCAGAAATTCATTCGTGAGAACAACCTTCCAGTAAAATTCTTTAAATATGGTATTGACATATCAATGTCATAAGATGCTTATGGGGTGGGAGATCACAAGGTATCATAAGATGCTTAGTTTAGTGGTCAGAATATACTGACTTGTAAGTCTTGTTCATTCCTCATCCAAAGGTTTCCAAAGGCATTTACCAAACAACAACTTTATACAATTAGCTGTGTAATTCTTTGTTTGTTATGAGTGCGCTAAAATTGATTTGTTTTGAAAAAGATAGAAATAAATGTTGATACAGATTTACGTATAATTGAAGAGTTTATATATTTGAAACTAAGAAATTGAACAATTATTTAGAGTGAAAACCGATTATTTAGTGTTGAATACGTATTAATTTAAAACCAAGACAAATTACTAAATAATGCCGCAGCAAAGTAGAATTTATTTAATCCAAATAGAAAATTGGAAGCTCCTTATGTTGCTTTAGAAACTCCAAAACTTTCTTTTTCGTAGTGGCTTTAACCTGTCAATTTAGACTTTACATTTTTTATCTCATCATACTAGCAAAATATCTGATACAAAAAGACAACATACTTCTAGGCCTTCGAAGATCATTCTGTCCATTTTAGCACTGAGTTGAAGCACCTCTTCAAATGCATGGAAGTCATAATCCAGATCCAAGTCATCATCAGACAAGCATAGCGCAAATAGGATCCCCATTTGCTTTATTCCTGAAAGAAAAATGATTTAGGTAAGTTTGTGCAAAAATCATACAAACCGTGTCCACGCAATGTCACCTCACCTCTAAGAACACTTACAGATGTCAACCCTTCCAAAATCTCGGACAACTTGAACCCATCATCAATTCGTAGCTCGAGAATGCGCAGTATCCAGTTGGAGCTGGTTGAATCTTGAATCATTGTTCCAAGATTCATTCACGTGTTCTTCCATGGGCTCTAGAATTTTCTTCACCAATCGGTTCACATTGGGAAATTTGTTCGAAGCCAAAGTTATTTCATCTGGTACGTTCACGCCTAATTGCTCAAGTGATTTCACACCTGAAAGCAGAACATTAGGTTATTATTGATGGAATTTAATAAATTTATGTGGAGGACATATGATAACTTCTAGGGCAATCAAAAAATCTAACCTTCATGTGCCATGCAGCTGCCTTGGACAATTCTACTGGGGCTTAAAACGTGCTGACCACGGAAGGCAACACTTTCCAAGCTAGGCAATAGTGATGGACAAATCTGCTCCACCAACCCGAGGAGTACATCCACATCCGTTACAGTGAGCGACTTAAGTTTTGGGAGTTTTAGGAAACCTTGCTGATGGATTTCGCATCCTGGTCATAATATACAAGGGTCAAATGTTCCAATAGCTTCCGAATTTCGTTTAACATCCGAATCAACTCATCAGGCTCGAAATTTCTAAACTAAACAAAATATTGGCGAGTATTAGGATTTATATTTACTAAATCTCTATCTCTACTAACCGAATTTTTCCACATGAAGCCAAATTGGGGTAAAAATCCCCATAAATGCCTAAAACTTTCTAAGGAAATGAAGACCGACAATCTTGATTTCCTTCAGCGTGTTGATGGACGCAAGTGGCAACACCGGGCTAATTTCACGTAGTGTGCGAATCGTAATTTTTGTTAGATTGGGGAACGGGTAGGCATTCAAAGTTGTTCGAATTCCAACAGAGATGGGAATATCCATGTCGATATCCACTTCTTGAACTGTGCCAAACTGAGGGTGAAAAATGACTTCATATATGAATTAGACAACCCAAATTTTACTTAAATTCCTTGCAGGAGACAGCTTGAGATTGAATACTAAAACGCTTACGCAAGTATGTAATCCTTGACCTTTGTTCAAGAACCACGTATTGTATAATCATAACTTTGCCAACTTTCACGAGTTAATAAAACGGACGAATGAATATGAAAATGTCACTTCCGGGTTAGTATGCATGCCTGGAGCTCAAGAAATAGTCAAACACATTAAGTTGTGCACTCGTGTTCCTCTTCAATTCAACCGAATCAAATTTTGAAATGTAGTAAAATATTGTCTTTAATATAAATTCAGTCATCTTAAATCCAAATCATACTCTACCAACTCAGCTGAATTATATGACATCGACCCCGCACCGATGACACGATGGCCCACTCCTGTCTAATGCCATTTCATTTACCGGGTGGGTTGACGAGAAGAAGCTTTCTTTTGCACAAAATATATTTTTATGACATGGGTTATGTAACTGCCAACTGCCAAATAATGTCAATTTACAGTTCCATAATTACACCTTTATTTGCATCCTTACCGTATCTATCTAAAATCACTTTATTTTTTCCAAGCCTGCGATCTGTAAATAAAATGTGATACGAATGTAGAGGATAAAGTCAACAAAGGCCAAACTCTAGTTATTCCCAAGTGTCAAATGAAGCAAAGACATTAAGCCGCGATTAACTCTTTTCCTACTAGAATAACTTCCGGAACTTGTCAACTCCTAACCCAAAGAGCAGATTTTTCTGTTCCATTTCCACCAAATT
>JAQIWQ010000612.1:0-15082 GCA_034695825.1 Folsomia inoculata
GCCAGTTAGTTTTATGCCATCATTAGCAATCCATCATTTTAGGCAGAACTTCAAATGGAATTACTTTGCTGACGTATGTATTACATTATGATCGAGTGAGTCGGTTACTCCTCGTCTTCATTGTGCCAATTATAAGTAGTTAAATCAGTAGCTTTTTGATGTTATAACTAAACCAAAATAATTTAGAGTCAATAAAATCAAATAATGTTATGCAGACTATTGACATGGGCACTTTTTATTGGATAACAATTATCGGTAATTCGTAATTTAATGAACTTTACAAAGTTTGATACTGTTAAGAATTGCGTTGTGTTTTGGGAACAATCATGCTAGGAAACGTGAGTACTTACTAGCAGCTTGGCCGTTATGTATATAGAGATGAGAGGAATTCATGTTTGCATCACACAGGGCTTTACTTCTTAAGAGATATTCAGCTTTATTAAACGCATATAATTTATTTCTGGTCTTTTGATGTGATAATATTTTTTCACAAGTGAAAATTGAACCGTGTAGCAATTTGATCTCGTAAAAAACAAAATACATCAATTTTTCCTTAACAAATATTAAACAAATATTTTGCGATTTCAATGCTGTGTTAATATCGTAGGTTTAGACTTTTTCGACTGCATTTTCAAAATGTTTAAAACATTATATTTTTAATTGAAATTATATTCGTTCGTTGTATAAATGGATTAATACAATTGTTTTAAGTTGTGGAATAGGGTATTCATTAATGCATTGAGTATCTACTACAAATCGCCGAAAAGGATCTCCAAATCTGCTACTGGAAAAGTATTCATAAGTTTCCATTTATTCCACTGTCGTTTTGAATTTTTCAATTGTTCCAGGTGGTACCGGCATTTCAGTAGCTGTAGGAAGAACATTAACCCGTGTAGTAGTCTCATCTGAAAAATTTGTGGTATGATTGCATTTGATTATGATTTATTCAAATCTATAAATTGGATTATTTATTATTATATAATCAACAAACAATTCATTTTTTACCAATTTTTACATTTATTGATGCAATATCTTTTGGAGAAGGTGTTGCACTCAGAACCATAAAGCAACCCTTGTGCAAGACCAAATTAAATTGGTGTAATGTGAGGTACCTGCATTGCCCGTGTGGTTAACTGAGAGCAAAGAAGTTAAATGAGGGGATAAGTGGGATTTACCTTTATCACCAGAGAGTGTTAGTGGCTGTTGGCGTTATGCCTGACACCGCTATGTTTTACAATCATTTTATTTATAGTGTTGATTGACGTGGTATGATCAGTATAGCTTATCATCGACAGTAGTCATAGTCACAATCCCTTCAATTAGTCTGATTTTCATCAGCAGCCTCTCCACTTTGAGAAAACAATGCGGGGAACGAGTTGTTTTAGTAATTTACTAGTAGTGTAGTAATTTACTTGTTCTATCCACCATTAAAGCTTTTAGTTTTGGTGTCATGAACTGTCTTAACATTGGCAAATGTGTAAACCATGTATTCCACAGTCTGGTACTTTCTTTTCCGGTTCTAGCATATTCATGAATTTCAGCTGTCTCCCAAATACGTGCAAATATTTATGACTGTCTTAAGCCAATTAGGACCGCATAGATTCTATAAAACAAAGCACAAGTGCCATAAATCGTCAGAATTTATCTAATCAGATCTAGCAAAAAACAGAGCCAACAATATGTGTCCAAGATGTGACAATACATATTATCGCGCCTTAACACGTCCTGATGTCAACGTGGGAACAAATCTAACCCTGCTTAACCAATTTAACTCCACTGTATATCCACGCAATTAATTTTAGCGATTTGGAAATGATTTACTACTGTTACACACAATACTTTTTAATTGTTTTATTCTAAATCACGACATAAAACACGTAATATTTCACCTTTAAAATTTTTACCATGTAATATTTATACAATTGATACAAAGTTTAAAAATATACCATTGAGACAGTAAACCCTCTCTGTAATAAGGGAACGTACTTTACTTATGGGAACGTTATCAATGCATTAAGAGTAAATTCGAATATTAATCTAACACAAGTGATCTTTGTACTCTTTGTAAACATGCCAAATGTCACCCCTGGAACAGATAACACCATTTTACCCGGCATTAAACCCATGACTTCTTTAAGTACAATTTTCCTTTTCCTTCTCTTGAGCGTATTTGTGCCCAAACGAATCAACCTTAGTACATTCAGTGTCTCATCATTAAACTTTGTACAGAGGGACACGACAAAAATTACTTCAACGGTAAATATACCTGACACGTACGCCAGCATACCAAGGAGTAGCGGCACATTTTTCGCAGAATGAACAATGTGATAATTTAAAAATACCGCACTGCTGCAATTTACACATAGAAAGATGAAACAGCAAACTCCCAATACCTTTTTGCATACAATTAAACAAAGTAACAACTGGCGATATGCTTTAACATGCGAAAGATATTCTTGTTGGCTTTTTGAAATCACATACTCTGAAATTCGTTTTATCAAATATAGGTTCCTATTAAACATTTGTAACCATAGGAAAACAGTGGTGACGAAATAAATGAGAATTCGAAGGATTTCATATACACTTATCAACATTGCAAAATATCGCAGAATACCCACACTGATTTTGAACCAAGGCCCGCCGAGACCAAATAAATCAGTCATGAAACTCAAGCTCTGTCCAAGTAATGGGAAGCGACAACACAGAAATGCAAGAAAATGTACTGTAACGTCCAAATTAAGTAGTACTTCGACCATAACAACCGATGGCGCAGACGAGAAGCCGATCACTACTAAAATAATTAACACGATCCCGATCCAGTCCACATTTTCAAATCTCCCCCCGGAAAAATGGTCCGTCCAATTTAACCGCGATTTCCCAACATGTTTAAAAGAAATTCCTAGCTCTGTTCTTTTAACTGATAGCTGCTTTGAAAGTTTTATTAATATATTGTTACCACCTATGGTATCGTCTATATAAATGAAGAAGAATATTAAACTGCAAACGCATGATACGATACTCATTACTAAGCCGAAACCGAAACATACACCCTGTAAATTTCTTTGTAGAGATGGTTTCATTTGGTATACACTAAAAAACAGATTGTCTTCCATCTTCTTAGACTCGGGACTTGAGGTAGTTAAAAAAGCTACTAGGGAAATCACAAACATGTACATCGATAGAAATATTGGAATTAACTTTCTTAACATGGTTTTCATGGGATTCTCGTGCAAAAGCACAAAATTCCTAGAAGTAGAGTCTATTGTTATTGGAGAATGATAAAAGAAGGGGTAATAATCTTCAAATAACGTTTTCAAAATTGAAACTGCTTTGCACTGAAGCGTGGACATGTTGTCAAATGGATATCGTTGGATGAACTGTGAAAAACAATATAATACTGCAAAATATAATAAAATTGCAGGGTAGGAGGACGAGAGATGGAAGATTAAAAAAATAAATACTTTAATTATACAGCAGTTTGTGATTCGAACGAGTAACGTTATTAGGGGTTTCGACAGACCGCCTTTTGTGATGAACTCACATTCCCAACCAACAAATTAATTACATACGAGGCAAATATTCACTACCAGCCTGAACCACCCCAGTCTCCCCATTTATGTAAGTTTAAATATTTTTGAGAGAGGTTGATTTACTGGTTAATGGCCCCATACATAAGTCGCTCTCTATAATAACAGTAGATAAATAATACCAATAGATGTAATCCACAAATTGTTGCCAATTTTCGTTAGAGGTAATACTGTGATGGACAATTTAAAAATTGTTTCAGTCAAAAATCTGATATTTGAAACCACTTATTTTCATGATTTCACATAGTTTCAAGGCTTTACCCGGTAGAAAATTCATAGCAATTTCGATCATCATTCATAACCATGCTTTACCATCTATCGTACACTATATAGTTACACTAGAAAAGTATTACCTTTTCTGCATTTCGTCAGAAAGTACAAAAAGCTCTTTGCAATGCATCAAATTCTGATCCCATATTTTTTAACATAATCCGAACCATTGGAACATTATAATCGATGCTATTTCAATCGTCTTTGAAATATGTAAATGCCCATGTTATAAAAAAATTTCATCTTTTACCACAGCGAGGTCCAAAGGAATTTCCTACATATGGGAAGTGGAAATAAAATTAAAACTAATAAGCTTTTCAGAATGAGGTCATTCTTATGGCCTTAAATAAACAACAATTCCTGATTTTATTTGAAATACATTACTAACAATTGTTGGGCATTTCAACTACATATAAGTACATGCAGTGGTGTGAATAATTTATTTACACAGTGTAGTATATCTACAGAAGGATGAGCTCTCGCCTAAATTAAATCTTGAGTTTAATTTGAGGAAATGAGAAGAAAAGCCTTGACCATCAGTGCATGCATTATGCATACGTGCCGAGCAACGTCCGTCCAGGTACCAAAATAACATTAAATAAAAATCCATGAAATTTGTTGCCGGAACTCTATAAACGATGCAAACTTTTGCACTTGTCCTTGCAATCCTTGGAAATGGACTAATATTTAGTAAGCATTGGGTGCCAGACTGGCTTGTGTTGAATAACATGTCCTGTGTAGTGCAACTCCAAAATGTCCCTTATTATTAACCCAGAAATTAATATAAAAGAAATAGCACGTTTAGCAATTTGTTTAGGAATCCTTTTTCACATTTCCATCCCTGGAGAAAGCTTAACCTCGTCTCAAGCCCGTACTACTAGCGACGAAAGGTTTCTCCCAAACTGGCCAAGCTTGGATTCACGACCACTGCCAAAATGGTATGACGAGAGTAAAATTGGCATTTTCATTCATTGGGGAGTATTCAGCGTCATTGGAAAAACTTCAGAGTGGTTTTGGCACTGTTGGAAAGGTACTTGGTAGTAAAAGCCTTAAATAATATAATTAATAGCCTTATTCAATTTCTACTCAGAGGGCGAAAAAGAATGCGTAGATTACATGAAACAAAATTACAAGCCAGGTTTCACATATCAGGAATTTGCACCCGGTTTCTCTGCCGAATTTTTCGAGCCAGAAGAATGGGCAAAACTCTTTCAAAGCTCTGGTGCAAGGTGCCAAGTTATTTCATATCTTGAAACGGTATAGTTTACCCTAGTTATTTCGTAGATACATTGTTTTAACAAGCAAGCACGTGGATGGCTACACTCTTTGGCCATCAGCCACAGCATTTGGATGGAATTCCCTTGACGTCGGACCCAAGCTGGATTTAGTTGGTAAACTTAAACTATATCCATTTCACGCAAATGATTTATAATCAAGTAATTGTCATGCACATACATAGGGGCATTAGCGTCCGCCATAAGGAACAAGACATCCCTCCATTTTGGCCTGTATCACTCCCTCTATGAATGGTACAATCCACTTTACATGAATGACAAGAAAAATAACTTTTCCACTGATTTATTCGTGACACACAAAACAATGCCGGAACTTTATGAGCTGGTAACCTGACAATGTAACACTTTCAGCCAATTTAGCAACTAATTGCAAAAAATTCTCCAGGTAAAGAATTACCAGCCTGAAATAATTTGGTCAGATGGTCAAGAAGAGGCACCAGACAGCTATTGGAGGGCAACCGAGTTTCTGGCGTGGCTTTATAACGAGAGCCCCGTAAGAGATTATGTCGTAACGAATGACCGATGGGGGAGGAATACCATGTGCCATCATGGAGGCTTCTTTACATGTGCAGATCGATATAACCCTGGCAAGTAAACGATCATCTTTATGGACTGGGCATTTAACTAGATAATTGTCAAACTAATGATTAGGAGCCCTTCAACCTCATAAATGGGAAAACTGCCTGAGCCTTGATAAAATCTCTTGGGGATATCGAAAAACTGCCAACATTCATGACTACTTGACACCAGAGGAACTAATTACAACAATTATTCAAACCGTGTCTTGTGGTGGTGGGTGTAAAAAAAGCTTAAAAGTGATAAGGCTCTAATACTAACTTGGCTGGTTAGGCAATGTTTTGGTCAACGTGGGTCCAACTAGTGAAGGAACAATTATCCCCATCCAACAGGAACGCCTACTCCAAATGGGAGAATGGCTAAGCGTTAATGGAGAAGCCATTTATGAAAGTGTTCCATGGAATGTGCAAAATGACACCATCACCCCAACGGTTTGGTATGGTCGTTTTTCTTTAACATGTGCAAATATATGTCATCTATAGCCAGCAATATTTAGGTACACATCAAACCCAGCACAAACTCGTGTATACGCCATGATAACAAAATGGCCTGAAGACAGGGGGAGAGAAGTTAATTTGGGAGGCATTGATGGCCGACATGTCTTTCAAGTAACGGCTTTGGGCTTCAATGGAACTCTTGATTTCAATCCAATATGCCATAGTGGCGGAATTCGAGTCAAACTCCCGCCTCGTGATCAGATTATAACCAATTGGGCATGGACCATTGTTTTTCACATGGACAATTGAATATAATTTACAATGCGCTAAAAAATCTCTCAAAAGTGTTACCTGGACACCTGTTTGCATTATTACTTGCATTACATGTTTAAATTTAGCGCAGTTCAATGCAGGCAGTTAAAAATTGGGATATTATAGCGATGCAAGATATAGCTTCCTAAATAAACACATAGCAATATTTTATATTAATTGTTATTTCTTCAAACAATTTGAAAAGCCTAATACTACTTGTTAGTATTTCTATTCTAGTTTGAGTAGATAGCACGCAGGAAAAGGTGAAGGTGGTCTACAAACCTATGACTCACTAATCGATAAAAACAAGGCTAGAAAATGAGCACATGAGAAGAAAACTTGAGGATTTGGCTGGTAGATACATATTCTCACATCATTAGTTCTGATGAATACTTATAAATTTAAAACAAGTTGTTCTTGGAAGCTACGGACATAAGCACATCGAACACTTATATAAGCTCCATGTTGCAATTATACGTTAATGATATTCCACATACAAGTTCCACTTCTTGGTAAATGTCTTATACACTATCTATATTAATGAGATTTTAAAAAGCCATAATGCATGTATAACCATATGACAGGTATCGAAGTGTGTCTTGTTTAAAAAAGGCACAGTACGGCACAGGTAACTTTACATTCCGCCTCTATAGAGGTTGACATATTCACCGCTGATTTCATTTCTTTGAAATTTTAACTGGTTATTGTCTTTTCTTTTCAATTTAATCTTTATAGAAGATGTCATCTCTTTTGACAATATTACTCTCGCTAGCATTTACCGCTATTGGCATCTCTGCCAGTATTTCATACAAAGACGCATTGAAATTTGATTCATCATGCCTAATAAATTACATGTATCCCACAACAAATGACAAACCGGAAACTTCTACACTGCGTCATATTCCCAAACTACTGGATGCCTTACACCTCTCCTCCTCTTTGCAAACCATATCAACCAATATCTCTAATCCAGATTTAGGAAAACCACCTTGTCCAGCACAAGACACTGATGATACAGAATGCAGTCTAATGACATTTCGAAATCGCCGATGGAACAACTATTGTCAAGTCCTACTCCTGCTGCCCACATTAGTGAATGACGTGGAAGAAACACTTTCATCTTCATCCCCCTCAATTCAAGGATTGAATCAAGTTGTACACTACATAATCCTCAGTACCGATTCAAGCTCTGTCGCCCACGACATTTGGGACCATTTCATAAGGAAATCATTCACAGCTGTCCCTCCTGTAAAGCTGGTTTTGGGAGTAATTAATTCCACCTTTATATCTCTCAACATGCTCTGCTACTTTTGTACAAATGGGGAAAACAGAATCAAAGCTTCCGACAGATTTCAAATGACCCCATCATCTCTAAATTGGGCATATTTCAACTCCAGGATACCAGAACTCATCAATGGTCATGGATGGTCTGGAGCATTTGATACCCTTGGGGGTGAGTATGATCAAAAGATATATTACGAATCCTGTCTTCCCAACTTTGTCAAGTTTAGATACAAGCATTGCGAGTTGTCTTACGTAATGTTTAATTTCTTATCTGTAAATCTAAATATTACGGTAAAACATGGAGCAATCGAAGGATCCCAGGAGGATAATCCCGAATGCCCATTTGCATGGGCTGAAACTTTCACCGATAGCCCGGAAGATACATCCGCCGAACTTGCAGATTCCATCGACTTTGCACTATTCTATTGCAAAATAGAAATTGATTTTTTGAAACCCACTTGGAAGTACATTTTTGACCCCTTTGACAAGGAAACCTGGTTTGGAATACTTACTGTTGCCATCCTGTTTTCAATTTACTTTCGCAACCTTGCCTACGGATTTGACATCTTTTGGTTTTTCTTGGCGCAGGGTTTACAGCAGAAATGGAAAATGGGGTTCAAATGCTTGTTGCTTGTTTTGATTGTCACAACCAATGGCTATCTCTCGTTTATTACTGCCACTGTTTTAGCACCTCCGAAACCTTATGTATACCAAACACTTAGAGAAGCAGCAGATGATGGGTATCGGTTCGCCGTTTTCTCAGATAATGTCAAGACGTTAATTCGTGCGAAATATGAATTTTTGAAAATGAAGGATATCGATATTCGTGATGACAAGTTTTACACGCGTTTGGATGGAGGGGAGGATTGGCATGTGGGTATACCACATTACTATTCGAAAAAGAAGGCCATCGGACACACTTGGAGGCATATGGCCACCGAGACAAAGATGGACGTATGCAATACACGTTGTTGGGTTATACCGCAAAAGCTCCCATTATTCCACTACCACTGGAAATATCGGGGCTTTCTAAAATATCCTGCTGTACGAAAATCACTAATTTTTGTAGAAAATGGCATTAAACAATTTTGGCTCGGTATGCATAAGTTTGAAGAAATGAAACAA
Source organism: Folsomia inoculata (assembly GCA_034695825.1). Taxonomy (NCBI): domain Eukaryota; kingdom Metazoa; phylum Arthropoda; class Collembola; order Entomobryomorpha; family Isotomidae; genus Folsomia; species Folsomia inoculata. The sequence continues at coordinate 8,887 of JAQIWQ010000612.1, forward strand.
GCAGTTCTATTTACTAGATTTAGGGGTCATACAATTAAACATGCGGGTGCGCCAGATATGCCGAGAAAATTAGGAATGGAAAGGACAGTGCAAATTATATTTGTTTATTACTTTGTAGGATTGACATTAGCTTTAATTTGTATGGTAGTTGGAGAAAGCACTTTCTGTTTTAGTCGCTATTGCAGAATGTTCTTTGTATTTGTCGTATATTATTTCCCATTTACCATTCTTAATATGCACTGGATATATTTTAGAAATGACGCAAAACCAACTTTAAGTTCAACCCCAAGACAGTAAAAGTAGAACCTAAAAGAACGTATTTCGGAATAAGTAAAACTTGTTGCCATTGATAATTCTGTAGTATCGATTCTTATAACCAATGCTTGACAACAAATCTATTTTGAAACTTAATTAAAATAGTCATACTCATAGTTATTAAAATAGTTATTAAAATAGTCATTGTAATTATTATACTAAAATATGTATGTATGTATGTAGTTATTAAAATAATCCGTAAACAAGATGACAAATGAATTTAAGTTTGTCATTTAAGTCAGTCACTTGTTGGTTTTAAGAGATTTCAGAGCAGAGGTTTTAGAAATCAAACTAGATACCCTCACCGAAAGACTTTTTGCCTCTGATGCAATTATTTGTTTAATTTTGTTAAACTCACTTCACTCCTTACCTTCAGATGTGGTCAGATTTTTTTGGACAACGACAGCATTTTTGGAAGTAGGAGAGACAAAATGATGACAAAAAAAGGTTTAACGGATTCAAAAAAAACTGGTTTATCTTCTAAGATGTAAGATAAAAGATGGAAATAATGTTTGTTTGATTTTGTTTTTTTTATTGTTTCACAAGGAAATTTTATCAAGGATGTATTTACGGATCACTGTTCTGTGGACATAAGTGAACCATAATTGATTTTTGCTTAAACTGCCAGTAAAATGAATTTGAATTCTAAACGAGATTTAATTGATTAATCAGTCACTGTTGATAGTAGCTGTCCCACATTGACACACGCAATGAATCAAAGTCGTATTAATTACAATGTATGACTTCATCCATTATAATCAGGTTGATCAACAGTTTTTGTATTTGTACTGAATCATTCGGGAAAAATACGGATTTATGAAATCATCAATCATCAAAATGCATCACTGTTATTTAATCCCGGTTTACAAAACAGTTTTGGCTTCTTTCCTCATTCGATAGATTAAAACTGAAAGTGACCTTCAACCATGTATTCACTCTTCTTCATTAAAAACAAATCCATCAAATTTCAGACTAATTGAAAATGGATCATCCAAAATCTGCCAAGCTACTTATAATATGTATATGCGAAGCTCTCATGTGATTTCTGCTAATCGATAATTTCTACTGCAACGGAACATGCCACTAAAATCAGGATTAATTTATCAACGTCAGGCGTATTTTCATACATACGATTGATGGGAGAAATATTCGCATTGACTTGATTTATTACATAAAAATTGAAATGGTTTCGACTGTCGCTTGTCAGTTAATTCATTCACAGGATAAAAATTGTGATGAATTACGGAACCCATTTCGCTGAAAATTACTGTCATACCGTGCTAATTTTCAACGTCGATCGATACATCAGTGTTGGAATTAATTCAAGGATTTAGAGCTTCGGGATTAGGACAAGTGTGGGTAATGTATGATTTCAGTCAAAACAACCGATCATTCATAACAACCAAGCACATCTGTCTCACAATGATGGCATTGGAGCTCCACGACAGTAGATTGATGGGGGATTTTATGCACGTAAACTAATATTCCGTTTCAGTTCCTGACATTATCAAGTGTTTCGATTTGTAGTGCGCATTTGCAAGGGTATCGAAGAAGATAATGATTTAGCTTGCTTTCCCTATATAAAGCACTTGCTCTACCGAACAATTTTAGTTACGATATCCACTTTAAAAAACATAACAGGATGCGGATAGTTGTCCTGATCCTTCAAGTAATAGCCTGCAGGGGGCAGTCTGCGGTAAATTTATTCCCTTTTGGTGATGGCGTGGGTGACGAAAAACTACCTCTTGCAGACGACCATTTCTCCACCGTTTCACTCCGGCTTGGCCAATTCAAATTTGGGGAAACCGTTTACAATCAATTGTATGTTAGCACAAATGGACTCATATCATTCAGTCAAGGTAAGTTTTTCAGAACTGCCATAGACTCGACATAAAAATTATCGTTATGTATATTAAACTTTTCGGTTCGCGTGTCACCACGCCGTTTAAAAGTGTCCGATGGTTATTTTCGTACTACGAAATTCGTAGTCTAATTCGTAATATAAGAGGGTGCCGTGGCATAGTGGTTGGTGTCTCGGTTACCTGAATGGGCCAAATGGGAATTCTGGGTTCGGTACCCAGTATCAACAAATACTTTTTCTCGCGTTTTCTAACTTACCAGACTTAGGTACTCTCCTTCCTCCTAGGGCAACCGCCCATGCCATGAGGTCCAGAGGTTGTACGAAATACCAACATATTTTTGTTTGCCACGTATTCAGTGAATGATCAGAAATTTTCATTCCATCTCTTGATTGATGAAGCCCTGGGTCGTCCTTCGAGACTTAAAATGTCAACCTCGGCTCATTTTTGGGACGAATCATCGTATCAAGAAGCAAGTACTAGGAATTATTTGCGGATTAAATATTACTTCAGTGTTAATCACTCACTGAAACGTCAATATCGCATGTGTTATTGAAAATTTGTGGAAGAGTTTGGTCCAGAAAGCAAGAAACATTAAATGTAGGAATTATTCTTTTAGATCGCCATCAACCAAAATTGACATAAAAGTATTTTCGGGTGTTATAACAATGTACAAATTTTTCATATTTTCCAAAGGTGTACGACAGTCTACTCCATCATGTGGTAATTTCAGCGTGCCCGTGATACATCAGTACTGGGCAGATGTGGACACAAGGAGAAACCGATTAGATAATAGTTCCCGGCTTCCCGAAGTGTATTACCGTGAAACCAGAGATGAAAACATACTACTAGAAGCAAGTCGTCATCTAACGTTAGCCTTTCCCGAAGAGGACCCGGAAATTCCAATATGGTGTTTTATAACGACCTGGTATGAAGTTCCCTTCTATGGCGCGATGCCTTGGACTAACGATTGCGCAGGACAGGAGAAAAGAAACACTTTCCAAACAGTCTTAGTTTCAACTGCGAGATCATCCTTCGTAATATTCTCTTACAAAGAAATAACCTGGACGACCAGTGTAGCATCTGGTGGGGATAGATGTGATGGTCTGGGCGGTACATCGGCAATGGCAGGTAAAACAAACAATAATCAGAAAAGTAAAGAGGTCATTTCGTTTTGATATTGCGTTCGTAACTTTTCGTCGCCTGCAATTCTGAATTTTTTTACGTTACAGGTTACAGCCTGCCAAATACAGACAACTATACATTACCTGGCTCCTGTTCCAGAGACGTTCTACGCGTCGTCAACGAAACCAACATGGGAATTCCAGGCAAATATGTGTTTAGGGTCAATATCGGGAAACCGTTTGAGCCTTGCTTGTCACGGAAAGACACCCAAGAGCTTGCAGTTGAGCCTCAAATTATTGCGTCGTTAGGTTTACAGGAGATAATTCTGCAGGGTCCATGCTTAGTAGACGCTGTAAATGTTAGTTGTGTACTGCATGATGATGACTCCAATCCTTTGACAATACCCGGAACGCTCTCGGCCGACAAAACGTCCGTCAAATGCTTTGTGCCTCGGCTAAGCAAATCTGGCATGCTCCAACTGGACCTACTTCTAAGTTCTGGGAATGCTACGGTGTTCGAGTCTTACTCTACGGTTGTCTTCACAACACCCCTTCCCTCGTCTTCTTTAAGTGTCAAAGAGATTGAAACTCCTAGTCTGATCCTTCGCCTCTCCTGGGATTCCCAGTATTTTGAGGAACATATTATCGTGCCATATCTCCAACTAGGTATCATGGCTTCCATAGACGGTTCCTCAGAGTTTACAGATATAGGAGATGTTGCACCGTGGTTCGCAAATACAGGAAGTAAACTCCCACGAGCTTAGATAGTCTAATTAATTTACAATACCCGTATTACTACTATCTAAAGCCTACTGCGGTATCAGTATACCTGACTTCATCACTATTCACTCCCATCATTGGAAAGTCGGAACAAGAATTTGGGCAGGCTTGCCTAAAGTGGTACTACGAGGACCCTGGACCACCCTCGGAAGACGAATTGATAGGCTGCCCACCAATACTTGCCAAAATGATTATAAATAATCAATACGAGGAAGAATCCTTCAACCCACAAGTTCGTCAACTTGCAGGAACTCAGTTTGATAACCACGTGCAATATGTCCAAAAAAGTCCATCTCCCAGTGGGCATGGTCAAAGCTGTATTTACCATACGGGCACAGGTGCCTTAGCAACGGGAATGCCTAGAGCCGCAACTGCTCATTACGTTAGTCAATATTCAGATTCGGGGTACATTGGACACTACTTGGCAGATATTTCTCCACGAGTAGCTTGCTGTTGGAAGTCACAATCCTGTGACAAGTTTACTGAGAAAAGGCCAACTGACACTGGACATGACGACTCGGGTCCCGGTGATCCTGGAGACGGATGCGGTGACCCGCACATGGTCTCGTTTGACCGCATAAAGTAAGATTATTTCAGAAGTCCTTAACAAAATGTAACGACAATCATTACATTATATTTCCCCTAGGTATGATTTCATGGGAGCTGGGGAATTCTGGTTAATCTGGAGCCCTGCGACGGACATTTTCCAAGTTCAAGCTCGGATGGAAACCCTAGGAAGAACAAGCGTGTCCTATTATACTGCTGTGGCGATGAAGCAAGGAAACACAGCTGTCCAATTCCAACATACTCCTTCCGGTATAAAAGTGTTGGCAAATGGAAGACCCATTCCGTCATCTGTCACAGCCGTCACAACCATTATCGACAAGACAGTTGCCATTACGGTGGGACCTGAAATCAGGGCGGAATTTGGAGCAGGCTTCACTATCATAGTTTCGGACGCATTTAACGTTCATTTAAACATTAAAATATTTATAGAGAGAAGAAATATTAACAAACAATTCATGGGGATATTTGGCCATTACGATGGTGATCCTGAAAATGATTTAACCACCCGTGACGGGTTTGTTCTACCCATAAATGCAAACTTGAGCTTGATCCACAATCAATTCGGACTCTCATGGATGACAACTCCTGAGGAAAGTCTATTCATCTACGAACCAGGGAAGAGTTGGGAGTCTTATGCAAATCCAAATTTCGGTCCAATCCTTGAATATCCCAATCCTGCCGACATGCCAGAAGAGGTACGAAGAATCTGTGGCACCAACCTCGCTTGCTATTACGATTACGTGGGAACTGGTGATTTGCAGGAGGCAATGCAAACGGTAGGACGGCAGGCACAACATGACGAAATTCTGGAAGTAATCGACGAAGTCATTACAATGTGCAATGATCTGCCCAATCCGGAGAACGGGAGGGCAATCCCAGAGTCCTATCTAGTAGGGTCCATTGCCACTTTCCAGTGCAACGAATTTCACGACCTAATTGGAGAAAACAGGATGGAATGCACACTTGAAGCTGGCAACAACAGCTCCGCCATATGGACTGGAACCCCTCCAACTTGCTTCTGTAAGTATTACATTAACCATTCACAAATACTCACATATGTTCGGGAGTAATTTTTATAACATTTGTCAACAAGGGGTTTGTGACGCTGCATGCGGGCCGGGAACATACTTAATACACGACCCAATGAATTGCTCTAATTTCTTCTTTTGCATACATGGAGAGCGGTACATTTCTACTTGTCCTAATGGGCAGGTATTCAACAGGGTTTCGCAAGTTTGCGTTTCACCTAATAGTTACCCGTGTGTTAATCCACCTGGCTGTTAAAATGCAAAACAACAACCTACATATTTACGCAAAACATCAATTAATAAATTGGGATGATCGAGTACTTATTGTTGAAGAAGAAAATAAAACTTTTACAACTACAAAAATACTTTTACAACTACTGCCAACAAATTTTCATTTCTAGGATTTTTGTCCTTTGGACACCAAATGGTACTTGATTTTGGTTTTAAATCAACAAGCTGTTGAAACCTAAATAATCTAAATTTCTCAAATCAATTTGCAAATATCAGAAATGGCATGTGGTTT
>JAQIWQ010000613.1:0-15075 GCA_034695825.1 Folsomia inoculata
TTGTAGAGACAACGAATTCCATCGCGGATTGCATCCTAATAATCATGAAGGTGAATATTTAAGTCCAGTGGATAACATATTTAATCAGGTATGAATGCGAATAGTTTTTAATTCAATGTTAGCTTACCTTCATTTGAACAATTCCATGCTTCATTGGCCCTTTCAACAAGAGTGTAACACTCTTGGGATTTTTGCATTGTTCGACGAATGTGAATTTGTCCTCTCCCTTTTTGCAATACCATTATCATTAATAGTACGCCCTTGTTTCTCAAACAAGCAAATGGTTAGTACTATTTTTAGTCTTACCAAAACGTGCTCATAAACTAATCCAGCATAGCCGAGACAGTCAGGTGTCATTTCGTCAAACGAATTCATAGCCATTCCCCCACAAGCTAACGAAAGGCGCTCCATATTTCGTCGCTTGGCTCTACGAAGAGCAAGAATTCCAGCCTTTGCCAAAACATCCAAACTAATGGGGTCAATTCCTTTCTGATTGATAACAACAAAAGATTTGTCCCCATCCTTAGGACAGACTTGATTTTTCAAATCGATAATCTTTTTGACTCGTTGATCAATAAATTCACGTTCAGATGCCAATAACTTCTCTCTTTCTTCGGCAGTCTTGTAGAAAAATCCAGAATTTACTTCCCTGTGATTCCCAAATAAAATTTGAAATATTTCTACTTAAAATAATACAATCGCCAATAATATAAAGCAATGCTTATTTTCCTTACGTTTTCTCATATTCCAAAGACACATTGCAAGTCAAGATGAAACAATTCTTCAAAGACTTTGGCATATCAGGATGACGACCACCATGATCCATTACCAATCCCTGGACCAAGCAGGTATCGTATTCATTCCGATGTTGCATTTCCATCATTTCAATCATATGAAGATCCATCGTTTTACCATCTTCATCTAAAATACTTAACACGGCATCCGTACATAACTGAAAAGATGGAACATCACACCCACAATTAATTCTCCAGACTTAGGTTTCAATTAGTATAATTTGAATACTATCCAAACTTACAGGTGCAAGCAGATCTGCCAGCTTATGATGAACTTTAGTTCTCAGCGCAGTTTTAGCAACATCACAAAGAATTGCACGGTCAACCCCTTTAGGAAAATTAATTTTCATAGTTTCCAAAACTTGCAAGGCCTCCTCCTTCGCAATATTCAAGCCGTCGGCAATAATTCGAGGATGAACACCCTCCGCAATGATGGAATCCGCTTGTTTCATGATTTCACCAATCAAAAGGACAATTGATGTTGTTCCATCCCCCACAACATCGTCATGAGCCGTCGAAGCCTTTGCTATCAAGGATGCCGTTGGATGCTGGATTTGCTGCTCATTTCAAAAAAAACTTATATTAAATAAATTCATTCGCTTCATATTCGGAAACTGAAACTAAACCATTCATTTACCATTTCATGAAGAAGAACATTTCCATCTTTGGTCATCTTGATATCTCCAGACCCAGAGACCAACCTGCAGAAAGCAATGTCAATTTTAACCATTGAACTCTCCTACTTTTTGAAAAATTGCAATTTCTTTGTAAATAATTAAATTGATTTACATTTTCATAGTGCCTTTAGGTCCCAAATTGGACTTCATAACTTCAGAGATTCCACGTGCAGCCGAAATGTTGATGGCCAAAGCCTGAGCTGCTCGAGAAAACATGGATTTTTTATTTTCTTGACATAATTTCTTCTTAATTATTAATTATTGTCAGTATTATCATTATTATATTACCTGCAAACTCAACTTTTTAGGGTTCAAAATACTAATAGTAATAATTGGGGGTGAACAAAATTGAAAATAAATATATAGAGCTTCAAAATTGTGGTTAAATGCTAAAGGAAATGTTAAAGAATTATATATAATTGTTTAGAATATTTTCCTTGAAGCTGAAATGGGGTGCTTCATTGTAGTAAATCAATAATAGCAGATATGATGAATATTCACAAACTTTTCAAAAAAAAATTATATTTTATATTACCTGCTCGAGCAAACTCAGCTTTAGGATTCAACATACTTATAGCAGACATGATGAATATTCACGTTTCCAAAAAATTAGCCAAAAATAGTAAAAACTTTGGTACAATTTTTAATATATTCTTTTCCGTGTAAATTAGACTCTATATGAAACCAATGAACAAAAAGAATGACTAATCTTAAGAAACCCACACCGCACCACATTCGGAACTTCTAGAATAACTGCACCGATCTGCCGCTTCAAACATAATCTCATTTCGCACTCGCATAACATTTATAGTGAAACAACGCGTTTTGTATAAAGATGAGTTGCGATACTTTTTATTAAAAAATTTCGAATAAACATAACGAAGATGTCACTATCACAGTATGAAACACTAAACAATTAATTATTACTAAACTAGTTAAGCTACACTCCTGGGATTGTTAGTATGCTGTTGAGTACTCCATAATCTCAGGTATAGGGGAGAATTCTTTGCGAGTAATTCATCATGAGAACCTCGATCAACAATTTGTCCAGCATTTAAAACAAATATCTCATCCGCGTCCATAACTGTGGATAATCGATGTGCTATCCAAATGGAAGTTTTCCCTTGTGATGCGGCTTTTAATGCACCAAGAATGTTCTGTGATGGAATATAAAGAGTTTTTTTTAATGCCACTCAGACACCCACGATAGATAATTTGATTTTGATAGTCAAATTTTGATAACGTACCTGTTCAGTAATTGAATCTAAGGAAGAAGTCGCTTCGTCAAATACAAGTATAGGGGTTCCTTTTAAAATGGATCTTGCAATAGCAACTCTTTGTTTTTCGCCACCACTTAATTTCAACCCTCGTTCTCCAACTTGGGTTTCGTAATTGTTTTTCCACTTCATAATAGAATCATGCAAATTGGCCATTTTTGCTGCTTCAATAACTTGGTCCCTTGTCGCATTTAGGTTTCCGTATTGTAAGTTGTAGAATATCGTGTCGTGGAAGAGAACACAGTCCTGTAAAGTTAAGTTTGTTGAAAATAATAAAGTTATAGAAATGCAGAGAAAATTTTACCTGAGGTACAACAGCTATAGATTTCCTAAGAAGAAATATGAGGCGATTAATTGATCAAGAATAAATTGGCAATATTATTAAAACTTCATTTACCTAAGCGAATCTAAATCTACATCACTTATTCTTTGTCCACCGATTAGGATTTGTCCGTTTTGGGGCTCGAAGAATCGATACAATAATCGGATGAGAGTCGTTTTACTGGAATTAAAATTGAGATTATTAAAACGTGATCCGATACTGTGGTGAAGTGAAACCTTACCCTGAACCTGATCCGCCGACAAGGGCAATTTTTTGTCCAGGTGAAATCTTGAAACTCAGATTATCAAGAATATTACTGTACGAATTATATCCAAAAGTCACATTTTGAAATTCAACAGTAGAATTTGCAATGTTCACGGTAAGGTTGGGTGCATTATATTTGGACTAGAAATAAAAATGTTCTTTCCATGAAAAATCCTAGACTTTTATCTAAACAGATTCGATTCTGTATTCCTGATTAGTACTTGTACCTCAATTTTTGTAGGCACAGACAAAAGAGCAAACATTGTGCTCATGTCGATCATTGCTTGTCTAACTTCTCGATACACTGAGCCTAGAAATCCCAGCGGTACACTGAGTTGGAAGAGAAGGCCATTCACCATTACCAAGTCGCCAATGGTCATATTCCCTGCGAATAGAAAACTCCGTAAAATACTTCTGGTTAAGAACATAACATGACCAACAATGAATATTTTCAGAAATAACCTTGAGCAATTTGTTTAGCTGCCATTACCTTTAACAAAAAATTAAATTGAGCATTTGAGGAACAATTGTTACTACCTATTGAATTTTCCTCACATACCATTATCACACTTAAAGCCACGCTGAAAATTGCATTCTGTCCAAAATTTAGGGTGGCTAGAGATGTACTTGTTTTAAGTGAAGCGTTTTCAAAGTTTTGCAAAATACGGTCATATCTCTCAGCTTCATATTGTTCATTATTAAAGTATTTCACAGTCTCGTAATTCAGTAAGGAGTCTACGGCCACATTTCCGGACTCATTTTCTGCTTTATTCATTTCAACGCGAAATCTTGTCCTCCATTGGGTAATTGCTAAAGTATACGCAGCATACGTCCCCACACATCCCAGAGAAACGTACGCAAATTCGGCCCCAAACTTATATCCCTGATATGCACAAACATTTTATGAAAATATGTTCCGCTGTTAACAAAATAGATTATTCGTATTTACGAGCAATAAAGACACCAAACCCAACTCAAAAATCGTTGGAGCGATGTTAAACACCATAGCCGTCAACACAAAATTGATTCCGCGAGATCCACGGTCAATAGTCTAAAAACACAAAATATCAAGACCATGTTCACTTAAAAAACCAAACCTTATTACCTTTGACAAAGCTCCAGTTTGACGGCTGAGATGAAATGATAAATCCAAATTGTGTAAATGAACAAAGACATTTTTAGCAATTTTCCTAATACTTCTTTGTGCCACCTTTGCAAAAACAGCATTCCTCAACTCGTTAAATCCAGCAGACCCAACTCTAGCTAGACCGTCTAATAAGAACGTAAAATCCTGTCCATTGACTCGATTAATAAAGATAAGAAAGTGAAAGCAAAAAGTCTATAATCATAACTTACAACCAACCAGAACGGCGAAAGTGAATGAAGATACTGTATCCACCGCATTCGTAAAGTCTGCAACCGGAGCTAGATTATCCACACCAAGTTTAAACAAATATGGAACACAAACATTTAAAACTTTCGCCCCCACAAGTAATCCTAAAGCTGCCACAACTCTTGTTCTCATTTCCGGTTCATCCTGCAACAAACCCATTCAATCAGTATTAAACCACACCGCACATAAAGTATCGAAAATATTTCTTACCTTTGGCCACAAATGAGATAACATAGCTTTCAACATGTGAGTGGACGACACCTCCTTAGCCCCATCAGGTAACTTGAACGCCTCCCTCGCTAGAGAAGTCTGCCCCGGGTGGAAGCATGTCCGGTTCGGAGGAGACAATAGGATCTAACAGTGATAACCCAACATCTTGAAAATGTTCCTTCAATTTAGTTATAAACTCGATAGATTTAGTTAGATATGACTCTGCAACTTTCACTGCACTCATATCATAATCATCATCACTTGTCAATGTATCTGACTTTACATTTATTATCAAGTTATTCAGAGATCCTTTGTACTCTTCCAGTTTAAAGTTTATCAATTTAACAATTTCTTCTTTAAGCCGGGGGTCTGACTCTAAATCAGTCTGAAACCCGAAATGACCTTCCACTTCCGGCTTCCAGAGAGAAAGCCCAACCAATAACACAACATTTGCAGACACATCATCCTCCAACAGGTTCAACTCTTGATCTAAACGATATCTTTCTACTAGCCCTTTCTTTCTCAAATCCTTAGCTAGTGGTGAAAGCATGCTAAAGTTTTCCACCAAGTGGTGAAAGTCTAATGGAATAAAATCCTCTGGATTGTGCTCAAATGGAATGAATCCATACTCTACCCACAGTTTATAACATGGATGACACCCATAACTAATGTAAATTTGCTCCTTTCGTTCCATATACTTTGCGGCTTTAATTAAATACCCTCTGCCTCTACCCCCACCCTCTGCTTTGTCTCCTAATGACGTCTCTACAAATTCCACAACCGTATTCGGTGTCGGAGAATGATTAAACAGATCTAAAAATGGGGCTAATGCCATCTCCTTATCTCCACCTTTGCTACGACTATAGAATACTGTCCTTGTATTCACAATTAGCCATAACCATACAAAAGTAGGTAGGCTCAACCCATCTAACTCGTTCCCCAGAATGTTGGTAGCTTTGTTAAACCCACCTTCTACCCCTACCTTCTGATCTGTTAAAGCTTTCCTTATCTCAAATGGTAAAACATTAACCAATCTCCCCAAGTGGAGTGGATGCGACAGAAAATCTTGCCGTTTCGGGAGCGTATTTAAATAATAAACAAAGTGAGAGCTTTCTCCTTTCTCTAGCTCAAAGTAAAGAAATAGAATGAATTTCTCAGGCATGGATAACCCCTCAATCCCACTCCCAGAATTAAACCTTGCCATTAGACCAGACTCAACTTGGACCAACGTTATCAGCATTGTTTCCGGAAGATAGAGCAGTGTTGATTGTGAAAGAATGTGAGATGAGGCAACCATCCCTCGATAACTTTCACTTTGTTTGCTTTCTCCCAAAGGGGGAAGTAGAAATTGTGCAGGGGATATCGGACCCTTCTCCAACATTCTTTCATGCTTTGACAAAAGGAGGACCCTTTTTTGAAGTCTCCACATCCATTTCAAAATTTGTATGAATTCTGGGCTAGCATCTAAATATTTCACTTCAACTGCAGCAATGTCATCATCAGACGCCGGCAAAGTAACGTCTTTACGCTTTCTACGTAAACGTTCCCTCTTTCTCCTACCATTTCCCATTTATGTATGTAATTGTATTCTACTCTCTAATAAGAACACACGACGACTTCCTTTTCACTTTCAAACTTTGAACAAAACTTTCAATTTCAACGTTCTGTAAAATTACAACGTCTCTTTTACAGTTCAAAACTATGGACAAATTATACTTCACAGTAGGTATGTTGGTCAGACGCTTATAAAGTTTATCACGTAACAAATTTTTTTACAAAAACACATAACACATTTCGCCTGGATTGGATTAGACTGAACAGCTGATTTCATTATAAAGTATAAAAAAACTTGCCTTTTTCTTTCGTTCATCCGATTGATATAAAGGTGATAGTTTGGCTGGGAGTATGGAAATGGGTCTGCTGCTAATGATAAGTCTAAAGTTGAGATGGTCAATCCTTCTTATCGGAGACCTTATTAAGAAGACCCTCGTAAGGAGAAGGGACATGTTCACTTTTTAACACTTTTGCCAGCACTCCCGGGAAGCAGTCAAGTGTTTTAGCAAAGCTAAAAAGGAAGGAAGGAACGAACCAACAGAGATGGAAAACGTGACACATGGATTGGATTTGGATAATAAACGTAATATTTTTCTTGGATTGCCAACAAGTGCAAGTGAGTAACAAATTAAAGTTAAGATTGAGTGTAATTAGTTTAATGACTGGAGTGAACTGGACATAGAGCTTATAGAGCAAGAAAGGTTTGTTGACTTTGACTGCAAGGAAGGGAGACCATCTTTGATTTCATCTGCAGATTTGTTAATTAGTAAGTTATTATATTTTATAATGTTGGATTTGTATAGAATTGTGTGTGGTGTGGTGGATTTATGCACAATGGTTAAACACACATTTGATATTTTAATAGACATGTTCTACTGCTTGCTATTAATTCATAATTGACTGATGTTTTAATTAAAAATTTTAATTGACAGATCCTGTATTGATGGTAGAATACCCCCAGAACAAGAAACCTACACTATCATAATCCCTTTTCAACATGGTAGAATTGGGAAAAGCTAGTAAGGAAAGTGTGAACTCAGAGCCTGGTTGTAATGGGGCTGGGGGAGGAGGTATTGGTCAATCTGAGCCATCCACTCCAGTGGCCATTCCCTCGTCTGCAACGTCGACAAGGAACAACTCATCCCATTCTCATTACCAGCATCACCACAATGCTCATTCGAACCACTCCAATCCTCCAAGTCCAGAGCCATCATCTACTGTCGCACCGTCTACATTCCCTAATTCTACAAAAGTTGTAAAGATCACGGCAGACGAAAAACCGCATCCGCCCCTGGTAAGGCCACCTTCAAGAAAGAATTTGAGTGCCACAACACCACCTCCTGGACCAATTATTTATGTCCCAAAAGAAAATGAGTTTGGGAACAATTTTAAAATACTTCCAGTCTCTGACCAAATCAGGGAACTGCAGACCATCATCAGAGGTAATAAAAGGATTATTGCACATTAATTTTGATTTATGATGAATGATAATGAATGACATTGTTGTCATTATGTATCTAGATAAGAATACGTCAAGAAGTGACTTCAAATTCTATGCGGATCGTCTAATCAGACTGGTTATTGAGGAATCTCTAAATTTGCTTCCTTTCCAACCGCATAAGGTTGTAACTCCCACAGGTAAGCAATATCAATTAAATGCAGAATGCTGTTGTTGTAATGTTGTGATTAATTGATACGAGTATTTACTGACCAATTTCTTTCTCACAGGAGCTACGTATGATGGATTGAAGTATGAAAAAGGAAATTGTGGTGTTAGTATTGTCAGGTATTGTGAAAATAATCCTTATCTGGTCTGTGTGTCAAATTTGCTATTTTCTTTGAATTTGACAGATCTGGAGAAAGCATGGAAGCTGGGTTGAGGGATTGTTGTAGGTGAGAAATTGATTATCAACAACTTTACAAAGACTGGTTTTCGGATTGGTTCATGTTAAAAATAGCTGCTAAATGTAATTTGTGTAATACTGTAGATCAATCAGAATTGGAAAAATATTGGTAGAAAGTGACGCTGAAACCCATGAAGGTATGACCTTGATGAATGATGTTTATTTCATTTTAAAAATCTCTTTATCCGCTTCGGATACCATCATTGTTATTTACAATAACAACGAAAACGAAAGATTACACCTTTTACTCAAATACGTTGTCATTTTCCAGCCCATGTGGTTTATGCCAGATTTCCAGATGACATCAGCAATCGAAAAGTTATCTTGATGTAGGTTTTCTGATTAGCTTCAAAGGGAATGACTCGTACACAGTACACAGCTCTTTTTTATTTTTCTTTGCAGGTATCCTATCATGTCCACTGGAAACACTGTTATCAAGTCGGCTAATGTTCTGAAGGAGCACTTGGTGCCAGAGGATAACATCATTTTGGCCAATTTGTTTTGTACTCCACATGCTGTTGGAAGCGTCCTGTCCGCTTTTCCCAAAGTGAGTAATAGATTTTATTCTACTAGGGAGAGACATATTTTTTATCATTGTTTTAATTTGTAGATGAAAATCCTTACGTCCGAAATACACCCCGTCAGTCCCACTCACTTCGGACGACGATACTTTGGTACTGATTAATTTTGTCGCTCTCTGGCTTCGGACATGCAATTAACAAAATCAGTGGACAATTTGTAAATTTTTTAAAACAATTGGTGACTAAATGAGCTGTAATGTAATGTATTATTTATAATTGGACGTTTTTAAGTGCATTGTTGCAACTTGCAACACGGATAACTTTGTGAAAAATGACGAATTCTATCCAATTCAGAAGATTTAAATCCTAATTATTAATTAATTATACTCCTAATTTGAAAATCGATGGACCAGACTCATCTTAATTGTTAACCGCTATTTGTTATATTTCACCCGTTTGTTACGTTCTTACAGTTTTTGGTAATTTTGCACTTCAAATCTATGAATCTTTGATGCTTGCCGAATTGTAATGTTACATTATATTATGGAATCGCCAGCCGTAGAAAAGAAAGTATAATGTAGTCTCGTGCAACACTACTGTATAGTTGCACTTAAAAATTCTAGTTTATTATGTGATATCAATAAGTACTATTCTGCAGGTAATTTTTGTTCCTAGAAAGTCATACGCTGTTAGTCTAAGATTTCCGAATTTAGTTAAACTGGAATTTTTTTCCAATTTGTCACAAAGCATGTAATATTTGTAATGACAATTACGATATCTTTTCTTCAAGACAGCTTTATTCAGGCAACCGTTTCAATGTTTAACGTAACATGAATCCCTTCAAGGAATTTGAATAAATATCAGAATTTATTATTGTATCATACCGATTATATAAATATGCAGTAATAACGTAATAAGTTGTAAGGGAATTTTTTGGCAGTCATTCCGTGCACATTTCAAGTACCTACATTGCATTGACAGAAAAGTAGCTTATGTACATATCTATTCTATTATCTATTAAAAATTTGGAGTTTCTAAATTTGTAAAATTAAGTATCGGTTATTGTTCGGTGATTTTGTCGAATCAACACGAAATGACTGAAATCATGGAGTATTAAATGTTACATGTTTTATACGTTTAAAGCTCAAGATCAGTTACTATCAAAGCCTAACAAACTTCCACACTTTCCACCAAACATACACATCGATCGATGAATGATGAGCGAATAATTACATGTTGAATGGAAAACTTAATACAAACCTGGCAAGTAGAAGTAGATGTAGAGATACATTTAAGCTTGGATTTTGGATGGATTGTATCCATCTGATAAGTGAACAAAATATCTTGACCTGTGTAAATTCGATATATACGAATCTTTTAGCGATGCGTGAGCAGAATGCAATCACTAACAATAATAATAAATATCCACCAAAATGTCTACGTCTTTCAAGAATCGATGAACGTAAGATTACGACAATGACAGGGCATATTGCCATCAAAGGTTAATTGTTTTTTGAAATGCATACTTAAAACTATTAGTGTATGTAGAGTAGACTAATTGCAATTTAAGCTTCTTCCTCCTCTTCGTCCTCCTTTACTTTTGGGTCAGGTTGTACATCCTCCAAAAGCTCCTCCTCCTCAGGTGGAGGTGGCTGTGGAACTGGTTCGGAAGTGGACATGGGTTCCTCTTCTTCTTCATCCACATCCGGATGAGATTCTTGTAGAGGAAGGGCAGCAGGTGCTACTTCTGAGTCCTCAGTTGATGGTACCTCAACGGGCGCATCCTCCACTTTCTTTTCATTGGATACCACCTGCTTTTCCGCAGAGCTTTCTCTAGAAGTCCCATTAACTGTGGTCATGGTAGGTGCTGATCCATTATGATTTCCATTTCGAAGCATATTATTTTCAACTTTTGCGACATTGAGGAATTTTTCCAGTTCATCATTTTCATTTGCTAACTCAAAGTCGTCGTAATCCTGAATAGGAAAGGGGTACATTATACTTTGTTACTTAAAAACTAGCAAACAAGCAAACAATTCAACTCACTCCGCAATCAGTTTCCTCGTTAAAGATTTGTGGACTAAGACCATACTTAGAATCCCCTTTTGGTTTGGCATTTGCTAACATGAAATCCTTATCGCTTTCTTTTCCTGCTTCCGTTATGTCGATAGCTACGTATGGAATTTGCTTGCTTTCCAGAATCATCATTACCTTTTGTTGCCGTTTTTTCACCTAAATAAATTTTGGTTGCGCCATTAGAAATTATGTACAAGGAATGGATATTATAATAGCAATTAGCATAGTACCTCTTTGTGTGCAGAGATTTCCGAGTAGTACACCTTAACTCCCATCTTGCTATTTACTGCAACTTTTTCAGAATTCCACTTCAATCAATCGGGGTAATAAATTGCAAAATATTCCTTGCAGAATAAGGTTTGCAACAAATTTTTCCTGTCTTTGTTTTAGTCACGTTTGAGAAATTCCTGTTGGCAAATAAATTAACAACATTTTACAACGCGGATTCACATAACTTATCCATCAATCCATCCTACGTAAATACGTAGTACTTCACATCACTCAACAAGTACAACAAACAGTTCGATCTTTACCATATAATCCTGAATTTCATTTAGACTTGAGTCACCAGTGTAAATACCAACTAAACACGTACCGGACCTGTTGCATGCATTATGACTGACTACGACTCTCTAAACCTTTAATGGACGGACAATGTTGAGTTGAATGATTATTTTAAGTCAATCATTAAACCGTTCAATTATCACAAACAAAACTTAACTCTTCTACTCTCAGTATTCATCTCAAGTCGAATTTTAACACCCTTCTTCCTTCTATTATTATGAAAGCAACATTAACTTGACTGCGTTTAACAAACAGAACCCAGCATTTACTGCAAGAGCATAAAGACAAGACGATGAGCAAGTAATGGTTTACATCATATTGCAATACTACCAATCTATGGGCTCGGAGCAAGCATTTGGTTAGTTTTGGTTGTTGGTTAGGCAGATGGATGGATGGATAGATTGGATAGATACTGATAGTGACTCTATTATAATGCTGTAACTACAGCCTGTAAGTAAAGTGGGTGCTGCTTTACTATTGATCTTCTTAAAACAGATTTAAAAAGAGTTGAGACTAGAGAGATGAAATGCATGTAAAGATGTGCTCTCGACTAGATCGAGGATGAACCGAGTGACAAGCCTTAGTTTCTGCTTTAAAATTTAAAACCATGTTTTAAACCAGTAAAGTACAATGGCTTGTCTGCATTTCCTGAATGAATGCATTTCTTGAAATGCAAGTGACAAGTGATACGCAAATGAAATATGTAGTAAATACGTGGGATGGGGACATCTAAGTGAAATAATGACCAATATCATGAATGATGGATTCATTAGAAAGTAATGCATTAGTAAATCTTTAACACTTAGTTTTCATTTCATATGAATGAAACACCTTTCAATAACCTACTCCTACTCCTTTACAAGATACTCTAGAAAAGGAGTTGTTGTAAAATAAGCTATGTTTAGGAATGATGTTGCAACTTCATACCAATGATGGCTGATAAATAAATTTTTGAATTGATTGACATGAATTTATGCATCAACAGACATAAAATGACTCAACTTTCTCCAATAATTATTATTGGAAACGAAATACCCAACCGTGAACTCTTCCTAAAACTGAATCTTGGCAACTTTAAAAAGACTCGAACTTACCGAGAGAAACCTAGTCTAATGTAATCATGTAATCTTCTTTTTAAACCCAACCCTACCTAAAACCCACAAACTTTTTCTTAAAAAGTCAGTCACACCGACAACCGATCCGGACCCCAAGCAAACGAAACTGCACCCATGTTCACCCAACCCAAACTTTTTAAAGGTTTTCTGGCTGAACCACACCAGGTTTTCCTGTTTGTTGCAATACCACGAACCTACCAAACTCGTAATTTTAAACAATGCATCAATAAATGCATAATGCATTCATTAAATGACTAAAAGGCATTGATTTGATGGTGAATGAATATAAACTTGCAATTTTGTCATTTGTGGCATTTTCTTGGATATTAATAAAAATCAGAATCAGAGCAAACCGGAAATGACAGCATAATCAATGACTTACTTGATACATAATAAAGCCACAAACTAACAATTTCCCATACAACTTTTCCTTCAATAATAACAATATAAATGTCTTGTTTTTTTCACAATTCAAGCTAAAACGGTACTCCTGTCCAACAGTTATTTCATAAACGGTCATTTAATTTTATGTCACACTTACTTTGAACGAAAAAGATGCAACCTAATCACCCATCTTAATGAAATCTTTGACAGAATGATGAACTTTCCCTAATGAAGGACAACAAAACAACATTACTTACTTTGTTGAATAATAAATCACTTGTTCCTTTAATCCCAGATAGAAGAGATGCTGCTAGTTTGGTTGATGTGATGACTTGATCTTTAAAAGAAGCAAAATACAATTTTTTTTTATTATTACCCCGGCCCGACCCCAGTCAAGTAAGTCAGTACACAAATTGTTCAACTATACTTACTTTTTACACAAATTATGACAAGAACTGTGCAACTTTACGTGAACATTTGTGTACTTTACAGAATATTGCATAGAGAGAAAGTCACAGATGATGATGAGTTGAGCATAAAACACGGAATTCAAGATTTACTACTCACTCACTTCTTGGGTATAATCAATCTTGTAGTTGAATTATTTAATAGGTCTCTTCTTTTCGTTGTCGTGTAGTTTGGATGGTGAATCCTGCTGGAGAAAGTCATTTTATGGAAGAATCATTTCAAAGGACAAACTATCAAAATTGGGTCCGTTTGGCTACGATATTTGCTCCTATTTCGAAGGGTAAGAATTTAAAATTTTATTAAAACATATTTCAGAATTAGATTTCAACTTACATTTTATTTACAGCTGCGTGAATTAGCAGAGGTGGAATCAGTTGAAGATATTTTAATGTCTGGAGCAGTAGTTGCGGCCGAGTCTTCCTCCTCAAAGGGGGGACCAAAAGAGGATATTGCATCTTCCAAAGAGAAATGGATGGATAAAATAGAATCACTCCAAGTTCCACGGTCAGAAGTAAATAAACTCATTATGAATTATTTGGTCACGGAAGGATTTAAAGGTACTTTATTTAGGATTTAAATAAATACACGTTTTGTATTTGGTTTAATGTTTAATTTAAAGATGCAGCTGAAAAATTTCAAATCGAGTCTGGAACTGAGCCTGGGGTGGACTTGAAAACGTTGGATAAAAGGATAAAAATACTAGAGAAAATTCAAGAAGGACATATTCAAAAGGCGATACATTTGATTAATGCGTATCAACCTCAATTATTGGATGATAATCGATCGGTAATTGATGGGGTTTATTAATCATTTTAAATATTATTCAACAGGAAATGGTTAATGTTTAATTTTCTGTTTCATTTTAATTACAGCTCTACTTCCATCTTCAACAGCAACATTTAATCGAGTTGATAAGGGACAAGAATATTGAATCTGCGTTGAAATTTGCTCAGGTACAGATGACCAGGGAATTAAAAAGTTACGTGTGTTTGAGGAAATAGTGGTAGCAGAATACTGTTTTGGACTGGAAGGGTAGAATTTATTGGAATTTAATATCATTGAATAATGTCTGCTACGATTATACTTGAAGGGAGTAATTTGCAAAAAAGACCCGGTGATGATTTAGAATTCACATCAAAACGAGTTAAGACGGAAGAAGATAGCACGGAGAATTCAGTCAGTGAAATTTTGGTACAAGATTCTGTTTTATTTTTAGTCCAAGGACACTACAGGGTATAGGTGTGGTTAAACGCAACAGACCAAGACAATCTAGATTTACAAAGTCAAAGATTTCATATTATAGCTGCACATTAATCATATAACACACTCTTAATGCAGGAAAATTTAGCCGATCAGGGAGAAGAAAATACAGAAGTGTTGGAAGAGTTGGAAAGGTATTGATTGGGTTTTTGGGGTGTGTTACATGTTGAAAAGTATATAAAAGTAATCCATTGCCCATTTTTATAGAACACTTGCCCTTTTGGCGTTTGAGGATGCGGAAACTTCCCCATTTGGTAAAATATTATTAATTACAATGATTAATTAATTAATT
>JAQIWQ010000614.1:0-15068 GCA_034695825.1 Folsomia inoculata
CCCCCTTCATGTCACGCCCAAAATAACACGCAAGGCAACATTCACATGTCAAATCAAGTCAGAATGATATTCAATAATAAAAGATATGCTACATTCATTTTCATGTTTGACTTGACTCAAAAATGCGTTATCTGAAATAGTTCGTAATAGACGAACTTGCATGTAGCTGAATACACATTCAACCCTATTTTAGGATACATGTATTGAAGGGGAATATTAGAACCAAATACCATCTAAATGATAGACTTGACTTGGTTTGCTGGATTTCAGTAACGTGACAGCGATCACGAACGAACACCTACTAAAGATAGATTCACCTTGTCTAACAACACAAAAAGTTAAAATGTGATGAACCCCTTCGTTTATGATGGTTCCTTCGATATTATTGAAAAAATTCGTAGACACCCCAGCAAATGGTGAAAACCAATTCCTGCTTGTCAAAGGTTTTTCCACGATCTATTATTATTACAAAATGCTAATAACGTTTTATGTGCTACCAAAAAGATAGCTCTTACATTTAGTCTTGGTGACTCGCCTCAGTCCGAGAACGAGTTCCTAAAACATGTTTGGCTTTAATAGGGGAGATCAAAGGTCAATCCATGCATTGAGTCACACAATCCCTGGGCGATTGGGTGGCTTGGTTAGGTTTTAGAAGGATGTTCATGAGTTTGCAGATTGATTACATAAAAGCTTTATTTGTTAAAGGAATTTCCCTTAAAAAGGCTTCGACAACCTTATGCAGTTCAGGAATTGAACTCGTGTATGAATTTTTATTAACAATTCTAATTCAAACTGCATGTTAATGAGTTCCTCCTCAAATCTTTATTCCAATGCCCAGCCTGGAAAATCATGCTCCACCAAAATTCATAAGGCACAATCATTTTACATATTTCAAACCCATTTCACCCAAACTTGGACATGATACCCATAAGTCAACTAGTTATCTCGGACATGCATATATGCTTTTACCCAGTTTCTAACACGTGTGGTCAAGCCCCAAAAGCAATGCATATAAAAGACAACCTATAATATATAATGTAATGAGTTTATAAAGTAACCAGATTTGAGAATTGGTGTTAGGGGTGAAATGTCTTTTCAAGAGATTTGGCAGCAATGGGCAATATTTCTAAGCGTTGGGGGAAGTTTTTAATACACGTCAAGGATTGTAAAGTGTTTGGTGAGGGACAAACAGCTTTTGGTAGTATAATCCTCTAACACTAAAGGGAACAAGAGTACAAATGCAAGTCCAACAATTCTTGTAACCCCAAAGTACTGAACTAAGTTGGCCAGGCAGACAGTCTCATTATATGCACGTTAATTGAGAGACCATTTAACTCATTCGACAATTTCTCCATACGTTAACAGTATAAAAAAGTGCATTCCTGAATGCGATTGTTCAATAACTATTATAAGTTAGTTGATAGTCGGTGGTGGTAGGTGTGAATGTGAATCGCGTTTAAGAATACCATCCAATTTGGACAAATTCTTAAAATCTAAGGGTCATTTGCTTGAAAGGAATCTGCAGGATTCTTGTTATTCTTATTTTTGTGTAAGTACACATCCATCAAACGCATGGAGCATCTTATACAATTTATTAAGACTAAGAAGTATTTAATCCAGTTACCGGATGCTTACATGTACATTTGCATACTGGTGAAAGTCATTTTATATAAATGATATACAAAAGAAAGTAGAGTAATGGCTTGAGTACAGACAATATGCTTAACTGTAGTGTTACGTATTACAATATTAGTTTACGGGTAAAAGAACAAGGATAGATTCGGGCATTAATGATTCAAAGTAAATTATATTTTGTTTCTTAATTATTAAAATTGCAATAATATTTTTCAGGTAGGGGTATTCCCATAAAACTTCGCCACCATGTTTGATGTATTTGGATCAGTCAAGTCGTTGATGGTAAGTAATTAGTATTATTTTATGTTGCTTTGAGTTTGTGCTCAATCCATGGTTGATTGTTGTATGCATTCTTATACTTACAGAAACTTGACTCGGTCTGCATTGATAATAATGTGTTCCGATTGCACTATAAATTGACGGTAGTTGTTCTTGTGGCTTTCTCCCTCCTTGTCACCTCCAGACAATATATCGGAGACCCTATCGATTGTATTGTCGACTCGTCCGTGGGAGGCGACATCATGGACACATATTGCTGGATTCACTCGACGTACACCATTCCCAGCAAACTTGGAGAGAAAATTGGTAAGTCTTCAGTCTTGATTTTCATGATGATAAGATAGCACGCAGCGTTATGCATTAATACAAGGGTCAGAGCTTAATTCTCAATTATGAAAGTCCGCATAGTTGTCGATAGATAATGAGAAGGACAAATAAATGTCTGTGACTAGTGTCAATCTCAAAATGCGACTGCTGCTCTTAAAAAATTCGCAAATACCACACCTTACATCAAACCAAAAACCAAACCCGAATAGAATTTGGTTTCGTTTCCTGTCCGAGTTACACCCGACCCAACTCGGGATCAAAAATAGCAAGAAAGTTGCATTTATTTATTAGCCGCATGCGTTCAGGGTGGGTAAAATCAAAATTGCAAGAAACCATCACTTTGTTTGAGTTGGCATCCATCCTTATCCATGAATTTGAAGTCATTTTCTTTTTTTGATAGTAAGTGAAAGTGGAGAAATGTTTAAAGAGCTGTATCTTATTTGTGTGGGTAGGAGTCTCCGTTCCTCATCCAGGAGTAGCTGGACTTACCAGTAAAACTGATGAAGTTAAATACCATAAATATTACCAGTGGGTGAGTAAACTATGGTTTAATGGGGGATAAATCCTGCAAGTTGGTTTACTCATACTAATTCAAGTGTATGAATATTTGTAGGTGTGCTTTGTCTTGTTTTTCCAAGCCATGCTTTTTTATGTGCCCCGTTATCTTTGGAAGACTTGGGAAGGTGGTAGGATGAAAATGTTGGTCATGGATCTCAATTGTCCCATTGTTGGTAAGGATTTTTATTCACAGTATGTAGGACAATGCAGGACAGTCTGTAGCATGTGGTATGCTTGTTTCTTTCAGACGAGGACAACAAGTGTGGACGAAAGAAATTGATTTTGGATTACTTTATTTCAAACATCAAGAACCATAATTTTTACGCGTTTCGGTTCTTCTTTTGCGAAGTTCTAAACTTTATAAATGTTGTTGGACAAATCTTTTTCATGGACATGTTTTTGGGTAAGTTATTACAATATTGTTGGCATTTTCTTTAATATCTGGCTACAAATTAATACATGCTCCACTTTTCCCTGTAGGCTATGAATTTACCACATATGGGAGCGAAGTGCTGGCTTTCACCGAGAAGGATCCATTGAACAGAGTAGACCCAATGGCTAAAGTAAGTACAAAGATAACATTACAAATGAATAAGTGGTTTAAAACCTGAATGAATTTTCAATAGGTGTTTCCCAAAGTCACTAAATGCACCTTCAACAAATACGGACCCGGAGGTAATTTCTTTAAAAAATCTCCACTCTTTACATTATTATATTATTATATTTATTATTATAGGCAACATAATTCCATACGATGGCCTCTGTGTACTCCCCCTTAATGTAAGTCCAACTACACCCACAAGCCTGACCTGACCCAACCCGGGCATGTCATTTAAATCGGGGGATGGTGTTGAAACGTATACAGAAGATTTCATGCTGGTTCTATTTTTTGTTGTATAGATCGTAAACGAAAAAATTTACGTCTTCCTCTGGTTTTGGTTCATCATCGTTGCCGTTATCTCTGCCGTGTCTCTCATCTACCGTTTGCTGACCGTATTCGGACCCCAGGTTCGAATGTATTTACTCCGGGCAAAGTCCCGTCTTAACGAACCTCGTCAAATTGACGTGATAGCTCAGAAGTGCCAAATTGGAGACTGGTTCGTTCTTTACCAATTGGGCAAAAATATGGATCCTTTAATTTATCGTGAGCTTATCCAAGACCTAGCCTTACGATTACAGGGTCGCGACACAGTTTAATTCATACCTCGTTTAGATACGTTTAAGCAATCATTCATCACATCGCCATTTCTTTATTTCATTTTTGCTAAAAACTTTCTCTTTTAATTCGACCGTGGCACGTTATTCAATTATTCCACCCCTCGGGCTTTGGTCTGACATAAATAAATCTGTGGAACGCAATGCTACTCGGCATCAAAAATAAATACGTATCCATCATTCCCTTGGACTTTTTATCTTCATGAGTGTTCCTCGTGGCTAAGCTCGACTTACCAAACCAAACAGTAGCATGTCAAGCTGGAAACAGTTTGATAAGAAAAAATCGGAAGAGTTTACTATTTACAGTGCCTTTAACGTAAACATTTGACTGGACAATGACGATGTTTTGTCTAAATTTTTCAATCGACAGAAACTATTAAATAACTCGGCTTGGACATTGCAGCTCGATCGTGTTCAATAACTTGAATTATGTAGTTTACTCCACATATACCAAACATGTAGTCGTATTTTTATAAAGGCATCAGTTTTAAGCCAGTTGTAATATAATTGGTTGGGAAATGGACAATATAAACTCTGTAGAAAATGTATGCGTTGTCTACGACTGCTTTCACTACCAAATGGGGGAACCTGACAGTTGGTAGTTTTATGCATTTCAACATGTTATATTATCATGATGGCATTTGACATTAGGATTATTTTAAGATGTAGTTTAGTCAAAAGGAGATACTCACTCCAAAAAATCAGATTGCTGTGTTTCATACAATAACTTTATTATTACATATTAGATAGTTAAATGTTAAACTTGTTACTTATCGTTTGTCGTTGCTACAATATCTTTTTTTCAGAGCATGCCTAGAAATAAGGTGTTCGTATAGTTAAAAGTGTTTAGTAGCTCGGTGTGTGGTATGTAAATGAAAACATTATTTATGAGTAACCTGTTAAAGATATTACATAAATTGCTGCCTGAACAGAAGTCTGGATTTAAATAGGTGAATCTTCCTTGTTAAAGCTAAGAAGTGAGTGAAGTGAATACGACATTAAATGTAATATATTATCTACGTTGTTGCAATAGTTGTGTATTAAAGTATTTTGTTAAGCATCACGTGGAAAAGGTGTTAAATAAAATACAATACTTTCTACATTCATTCTTGAATGCATGAAATTTATTTGCTCATTGCATCACAGAATAACAACCATACATCATCTACCCAAATTCTTGGGAGTGTTGTGTAATTACACTGTTTTCCATTCATATGACCTCACTCACGTGATCTTCATTCAATAGAAATGGTGAATACCTCCGTCGTAATAACCAGTTAGTCACGTGTGTCGATTTCCACTTGTTGGCCAGGAAGTGCATTACCTGATTACACATATCGACGTCATTCACTTCATCCTCGTCATCAACTTCCTCCATAAGTATTTCCAGTAATGCATAGCAGAGCTCTTGACTCATATCGGACAGGGTGCACATTTCTCTTTATGATAATGTCACATACATAAGCATTTCGTTTGGGTTAGACACTTGAATCTGCATAATTGTTGATGACAAATGCATAAATGTGATGATTTGTGACAAACTTGATAAGCGCATTTTCATTCCATGAATCATTGACATGCCAGGCTTTAGAATTAGTGAAGTATTTGATTTGAATAAACACAGGTACATATGAACAGTTTACCTTCCACTCAAACCAAATGTTTAAGTAGACAACTTCATATCCTGAACAAGGGACAACAGCAGAGGAATGCTCCGCTGATCAATATGTAAATAATGTGCAACTCCACAACGCTTAAAGCTGCAGGTTTACTATCCAGTTAATAGCTAATGCACATGGAAATTTTTATTATTGACAAGGAAAAGCAATGAATCAACAAAGCAAATCAAAAATTGCAGTTTAATAACGACGGAAATTTTCCAACAAGAATTATCTACAGGTAATTCAATTATAGGATGTCATACAGTACCCCGATATGCATTTACGTCACTGCAATTTAACTCTTTTTTTTACGATCCAAAGTTATGTACGTGTCGGCTGGAAATAACTGGCTGGTATCTAATTTCGCAGACAGAGATTTTATCTCTGTTATATAAACCTTCAAATGGTGTGATAATTATTACAACAAGCAAGTACGGATAAGTTTATCACAATAACCAAAATGCATTAAAGAGCATGATAGTGGATAGAATGCAATGCATAAAAGATTTGTAAATTAGGAACGAATGAGGATTATTATTCAAGCATGAAAGATATAATCATTTACAATGGAAGGTTGAAAGATGGAGAATATGTAGTTATTGGCATGCTCTGCAATAATTTGACGAAAAAATCTGCACGCTAAACTATAATTCAATAACTTGGTGGTTGGTCTTCTTCTTTCTGTGTCTAACTCAAATGAGCTGAAAATAACATGAATAAAATGATGTATCGAAGTCATCTTGGTTGGAAATGTGCTATAAAATGAGATCTGTGTGGCCCAACAAGTGTCTTCCATTTTACTTTCTACCACCACTCAGCAAGCTATAAAAGTACAGCACTGTATCATTTCAAATTCATATTCAAGTAGAATCAAAAACTAAAATCCATGTCATCATTTAAATGTCTAGTGTTATGACCATAAGCAAACTATAAACAATTTCAAGAGATTGCATAGAAAAGTCATAAAATATTTATACGATCGTTTCCCCTGGCTGTATGACAGTATGGTGCGGAATGGCATTGGGAAATATTTTATGACCATCATCCGTTTGCAGACTGAAATTTGCAATAACCAGGTTGCTGGATAATCTCGATGCGATATTTGGCTAAGTGATTCAATCATTTTAAAAGCCAATTAGCAATTGCTTTCCTGCCATGCTGTGTACAATCATACATTGAGATTTACTTAATGTACTTGGCACTACTGAACTTGAGTGTTTAAGAAGCATAAAAAGAGTTTATAATATAGTGCGAAGCTAAAATGTTTTATTTTTATTTAGCGAATCCTCGTTAATGAGTAGGTGGTTTCCAGCCCCAACCCATCTTGTATCTTTGCTTACATGTCGTCGTGATGTGTGACTGAACAGAGTAATTTATTTGGCTTCGCATTCAACATTTAACTGGGATGTAAAGGCACGTCTCAAGTCAAACAGAGGTTGACATTTGTCAAGTTGACAATTATTAATTGCACTCTTTTCGCAACTTGCAAGTTTGCATATGATTGTTATCATTAGATAAGTTTATGAATATTTATGCCTGTTTAGTGGAAGGCTATATCTTGCTAATAAATTGCTTTGTTGATTTACATGATAGTCGATACTATTGTGAAATTTGATGATGATGCAGTCAAGGAATTCCATATTTGGAACTGGGACAGTTTACCAGGGCGGTGGATTTTATTAGTTGGCAATTGATGAGGTGATAATTTCGGATCACGTAAAGTAAAGATGAGCGTGAATAATGGGTATCGTATCGTGTATTTTTGATGGTAATTTGTCTCTTGTGTTGCCAAATTTCACGAGGTGCAATTCCCTTGTGACGTGAGATGATTAACATTGTCCACACTGAAATTCTCCGACAATAAAAAAAGCTTTCCTGATTGCATATTCAGAACAAGGTAACATAACTCAACACGTCCAAATGATAGGTAAAATGCTTATTATCAATGAGGAACTGCGGATGACATAATACGTAGTGTGCAAAAATGGGACCACGTAAATCTCTTGGATGATACATCAATCATAATGATAAGTGCTTATCAGCAGATTGTGATGCACCTTTGTTGAAACTGCTTTTCACCCAGTGTCAATTGTAGCATTTCGTCAGCGTGTCTGATATTACAAATCTGTAACTGCTACAATTTCCTGTTTCATCCCTTATTTTTTCGACTTTCCTTCTGCGATTACCATCTCTATTTTGAGACAAATTCCGTCACCTTCCAGGAAGCCTGGAACTTTCTTTTTGATATTCCTCGATTGTCAAACAAGGCTCAATCATGACGACTGACCTTTTCAAAATCCTTAAGGATGTCAATCACATGAAAATCAATCCGGACAAAATATACATTGAAGATCCGATTTTTAGACTATTTTCCAAGATTACGGTAGGAATTCTGTCTATGAGTGCTATCTTGGTGACTCTGTCATCACTCTTTGGTAAGATTCATTTGTAAGATTCATTTGTAAGCTAATAAAATTTAGAAATGGGAAAACTAAGACATTTTATTCGAAATCAGGGGAGAAGCTCAAGTGTATTCTGCCACCTAAAGAAGATGTTTCACCTAATGCGTTGAGCCAGTATTGTTTCATTATGAGCATGGTAAGTATTAAATATTGAGATTAATTTCATTTCATCGAGTAAAGTGGTATCACAGAGTTGAGTGAATTAAAATATTACGTATTTAACGAAGTAAATATCATTATAAAAAGTACAATAATTGTACAGTTTAACTAATGATTTTAAATCAAATCGAAATTAATCTAAAAAAAATAACTGAACTCTACCACCACTTATCTTTAATTCTTTCTTTTGTTCCACCACCAACAACTTCATCTGGGTCCTTTTTTATTCACCATCCGCCACATAATCAACCATTCTTGCTATGAAACGCTTAGTACACGGTGCCGAATTTGTGAGTACACACAGCAAAATTATGAATAATATCAGACAGTTGCAGACAAGATTATCGAATTCAAAAAATCGGAATCATGTCAGCAAAATTAATTTGATGGTGCAAGCCTAAAATATTGAATTTCCAACAGATACAACCAAACAGTTGGGATTGATGTCCCCCATTATGGCGTTGGACCACATGATCCTCTAATAGATGAGCAAAAATACCATTACTATTACCAATGGGCAAGTGTTGGAAAATTGAGACAAATTCGCTTAGGTATTTCACATATAACGAAAATCATAATTTTAGGTTCCGATGGCACTCTTCTTTCAAGCCTTGACATTCATGATTTCACATCAACTGTGGAAAATCTTTGATGGCAATAAAATTGTAACAATTTGCGACCTACAGTACTCAGAGAAATATAAGTTCAAGGTATAATACAATCTATATAAAAGTCCCTCAATCAAGACGCTTGTCTTTAATCGGATTATGGAATTTAAACAATTTAGCAAAGGGGACTGGCTACTGAAAAAGACAGCGATACAAAACTAAAAGCTATAAATAGAGCTGCCCTTTACTTTGTTGGACACGTTTCTCACAACAATTCTTATGCAATTTTCTTCATCTTCTGTGAGGTGCTCAACTTCGCAATGGTTCTGCTTAACTTTTGGTTTACAAACGCATTTCTTTCCAATTCGTTTTACAATTATGGACCTCGAGTGTTTAATTTTCTTAATGGAGGTAAGACGGTATATATAACACAACCGACCAAACTATGTCTCATCTCTCTTAGTAAAAACTTCAAACATTTAATAGACCCAGATTCTGACCTTAATCCTATGAATCAGGTTTTTCCAAAGGTATGGCATATATATAGTCAATGATGATATTGTATTACTGATGTGGGTGAGGTTATTTATTGATCTGAGCTTAATAATTAAGGTGGCAAAATGCGACTTCCATAAATATGGACCGTCGGGAAATATTATCAGGTAAGTGTGTCAAAACTAATATATGAATCAATAATATGTTGTCACCAATAATAAACCACCTCTTTTGGTTTTAGATACGACATATTGTGTGTTCTTGCAATGAATATAATTAACGAGAAGATTTACTTGTTCCTGTGGTAAGTTTCTCATGATACTTCTGTCATCCAGCCGATGACACTGTGGCTCTTAGTTAATCTGTTTTTTACATGGTATCGAGACAGGCCAAGAAAGTAAACCAATTCATTAAAATTAATGGTAGGCTGTGCTTTGACTTTTGTCACAAAGCGGGTACAGGGCGAACAGAAATGTATTAGAAAACATTCCTAACCTTAATGTGTCTCACTTTTTGCAAGAATATAACATTCCGTCGTCGGCTGAGAGTTACCGAGTCGTTCTAATGTTATCATGTCGTGGTGCTTGGTGGCATCTTCTCTCTTCATGTTCGCCACACCCGTGAGCTTGTTCCTTCGATACTTACCATAAACGTAAATAATTGAAGCATAAAGAAGCTAGGAACGGTTCCAGCAACAAAGTCAAACAAATGTTGACAGTTCAAAAAGAATGAGTTGGGTCCTCCCCCACTACTAACATGCCGACGGAACATATATCTTCTTTTTATAGAGGATCCATAGGCAGGGAATTAAAGGTTGTCTCGTGTATTCTCTTATTGTCTCATCAATACTGCTAATGTTTAAGTTGAAACCCTCCTCTTATTTCAAGATTTGCAATAAAACGGAGCTTGAGACAGTAGATCACCACATGGAGCTGTTACATAATTAGCGTTAGGATGCTGAATTCACTGCATGAGCGAAAGAGTGAAGGAAGTATGGGGATGTTGGGACTAGTGAGTTGAGATGGATGAGACTTTCCTTGAGCTTGGGCTGGGATTTGCATGCAATGATGAAACACAATGCATCGCACAATACTACTGGAGGAATATGATCCGGTTAAAGGTTTTGTTATCTCTCGTAAAATAAAATCTGACAATAGTTTGGGATCGGAACCCTTGCCAAGAATAGCCATTTTTCACTCTTGTTTTTGGAATGCCAGCTTGATTGCAGTTTACGTCGTGGATGCTAGTTTAGTGAGATTTTGCAAGATGAGTTGTAATAGATATTTGAGAACTTTGGGGTCGTAATTTTCGCATAACAATCAAATAAATCATTGAATGGTGTGATTTTAAAGAAAATGTATATGGATTTCAATTTTAAATCAACAGGTTCTGGTTCGTCATCCTAATCATCATTGGAGGCCTCCAGCTTATCTACCGTTTGGTGCTTATCCTAGTCCCTCGACTTCGAATTAACATGCTCGCAAGCAAAGTTGCCAGAAAATACCAACAATCAATGATACAAGTTTTGGAGCAGACTAGTTATGCTGAATGGTTTATTCTCAAACTATTGTCGGTAAATATTGACACTTATAAGTTTGGAGAATTATGCGAACACATTAATACTCTCCTATATGAACGCACTCCAAATGGACGAATTGCCTCCGTGAGTCCAGCTCCAAGCTACAATAAAAATGGAAACGTGTCCGATGACGATGAACAGTACAGCACTCAGAAACCGTTAGTATAATTTTTAGAAATAATATTTACATTTTCTAGTGTCATAACGTAATATAACTTAAAATGGGTATAAAATATTCCATTCATTGTTATTTTACGATTACATTATTCTTAATTTTTAACTGTAATTTTCAATTGTCACGAAGCATTGTTTGCTGCAGTATGCACCACATTTTACGCACCTGCTGCAAAATAATGTCATTATATATGGTAGAACGTTACAGGAAATAGCTAAAAAATCCAAAAACTATTCTTCCTATACGTGCATTGATTATGATAACATTGCATAACAGTACCAATTAGGTAATAAGTAATCATTTTCTTTCACTATCAAGTGTTATTTTAAGAATCAAATAAATAAGCTCTTGTGCATATTTGAGTGTCCTATAAAATTCGAGTGGTTACTAATAAAGATTTCATTGACTATAAATATCAAAATGAAAAAGCGTTAGAATAATCATTAAAAATAACTTAAATTTCCATTTCCCCCCGAAGGGTACTTCACTTTTCTAATTAACTCTGTCAAGACAATGCATTTAGTCTGATGGAGCCATGAACAAATTAAAACTGGCTTTTGTGCTCAAACCAGAATTGCCTTGAACATTATTTAAGCCCACTTCCCAAATAAAGCCAAACCAATATCTTCTCACTCAACTACTCAACTACAGCGTTGGATTCATCTCGCGTACATGTATTGCATGATATTATTGCGGGTCACTTCACTTGTTGCTTCTGTAAAATGTGTCCAATGTCTCACCAAACTACTACAAAAAATACGAGAGACAGAATTATTACTTCATCTCCAATCTGGGATCCACACTTACTTGCACAAGCAATTTAACTACCATTTCATATACCAGCATTTATTAGCCACCTAATAAGAACCATTCATTTTTATTTCATTTCATAGCATTAGCATTAACCACATTTGGTGCGTTGTTGTTACTTGATAATCTATTTGCACAGACTGGAGGAGACGAGGTCACATTATTATTCTGACACATGGCATGTATAGTAGGAAAAGTTGTCGAGTTGGATTAAAAGGAGTTACTAATGTCATATATATTTTGAGAAATTAATCTTAAAACCACCACTACATACTACATCCAGTGAGTGAACAAGTGAATGTATATCTGACGTAGCCAAAACTTTTCTAATGTACCTCACCTCTCACCTTATCTTATTCTTCGCATATGTGTCCGCCTTGTTTTATGTTATTCGAAATACTCGTTTTTCTGAGAATAAAAAGAAAGTTGACAAACCTGATGTGAAGATATGCGACAAGCAAGTTAAGTTGTTTACTCAACTCCACCAAACTTTTAAGCATATGTCAAGTACTGCTTGCTATGTATGTGTGCCATCAATAAATACATTTTGACTATTTGTCTCCACCACTTTATTTTATACCGTTCTTTAAAACGTTGTAAAACATACATCGTGCATGAAATATGTTTGGTATTTACTTGTCATTGCAATGGAAAACTCTGCAAAATATTACCATTACCATTCCGAAAGATTTACAACATCAACGTCAGCAAAGGTGCTATAAAAAGTAGACCTAGGAGGAATTTAATATAAAATTGATGTATGAATATGAGTTTTCTATTTGCGGTAGGTAATCCACACTGGAATAAAATATCATTTGCACGTATACCAATGTATAATGCTGACTAGACCAATAATCAATTATTATTGTAATAATACGGTTGGAATTAGCTTAATCAGATTCCTTGTCTGCACTGCAATGAAATGATCCATCATTGTCGATTTGGATAGACTGAAATTAAACACCCTCTTTAATAGAGAAGGCATAGGGCACTAGTCGGGGAACGATCTAGCATCCCTCCTTTACTTTTTAAGTATACGATTAAAATTCAGGCTTATCATCGTCTTAGGAGAAGTGGGAATGACCTGCTGTCTCAAAGGCGCAGAAAGTAACTATCGCTTCTGTTTGATTCTCATGAAGTTGTTGCCTGCATATGCATTCCCTCAACCAGGTATAACAAACGAGAATGACTTGAAAGTAATCGAGTCATTTCTTATTACACATCCACTCAACTAGCGTCAATGAGAATAGGCTGCAAAGTTAAACCTAACTCAACAATGATGTGGATAGACAGGACTTTTAAAGAATTCACTCGATATGCTCGTCTGGCTGCAAGGCATCAATGCATTTTTAAACACAGGAAACAGGAATCAGTATAAAGGTGTTGAACGTAAAAGCAGTGTTAAAATGCTTTAGTTTAATTATGAATACCCCTCATCACCAATGCATCCCCTAAAATTATGTAGATATTCATGAAACAACAGGTTAAAACGTTTTATTGCAGGATATTGTGTTGTTTTTCAATTAGTATGGAAATCCATTGGCGTTCGTTTTGTTGGATGAGTTTCACAAGATTTTGATGATGTTGCCTCTGACGCATCTAAGAAATCTGTCTCACAACTGGACATTACTGGACCACCAGTAGTGACACACAATCCCCACGTCCAGTAACAAACATTTCCTGGAAACTCCAGTACCACCACATGTATGCATAACAGCCCAAGTACTTATTACCCTTTTGTTGACAAACTGTATACTTTTCACCTAATATTGTATGTATAGCCAAATGGAAATACCTTTCCCACACAATGCTGCATATCGTCTTAAGCTAAACTATGCACATACATATGCATGCATTCAACAATCCTATCGATTCATCTTACATATCGTTCTGAGGGAAAACAGAAGATGCCCGGAGGAAAATTCCTTCCAATCATACAAACCCCACATACTTCTACCCTTTACACCTCCTCCTTACTTCTTCACCTTCATCCCTCTGCTTCAAATACCTTCATTTCAGAGAACCCACGAGATGCATTTTCTTCTAGGGGTTTCAACCCTCTTTCTCCAACTCAACTTAGTAGCTCTTTCTATGAATGGGGTGTCCATCCATCCTTTATTCCAATGCTATGGCTTCATGTAGGAACTTGACAACATCGTCAACCAACCCTCCCAACCCACCCTCCCAGGACCACCAGACCTAAAACCTCTATACAAAGCTGGATGACAGATGCAGCTGCTATATTGCATCAACTTAAACCAACCTAACCGTGTATTGTAAGTAACTACTAGCCAGCTATAATAATATTACATACAAAAACCTCTAGTTAAACACAAATGTACGCAGCATATTATGTACCTCCTGCGTTACGTATAAGGGGTTGATGGTTAAGTTTAGTCAGGCTGTTGGGAGGAGGAACTACCAGAATTACAATATAAAATAGTTAAGTGCTATTATGTTTTGTGGTCCAATATCTCCTTATTATATTTTCACAAGATTCCTTACCATCACCAACCAGAATCAGTGTCTGACCATAGGGTATAGAATAGCAGACTGAATAAAGAGGCTGCAGCATATACTTGTCGCTCCCCACTACTACTGTCTTTTTGTGGAGAAGAAGCCTCAAGAGTGTAGTCAATAGTTAAGTAAAACGTTAATAAGTGGCATTAAAATTAATTATCTGGACTGGAAACACAACAATAGGAATTGAATAATTGGGATAAAGTGTGGAGAAAGTAGTGGAGAAAGCAGGGTTTTGTACTGGGGTAGAAGGAGACATTTGTCGCGGAGGCGGAAGTAGTGACAATCTGGATTCGGATCTGATAAGAAATTGAGTCAAGTTTTGCGTGTTTTTTTAATAAATTGTGGTTTTGAAGTTATTTTAAACAAGTTTAACTGATAAGAAGGCTTCAAGATGTATAATTTACTTTCGGGATTGAAAGACTACTTCAAAAGACAGGAGATAATAATCGACAATCCGATTTTTCGTATACATTGCACCTTTACTACAGTTCTTTTAATCACTTTTTCCATGATTATTACATGGACACAATTTGTTGGACAGCCGATCCGATGTATTGTGGAGGGAGTGCCTACTCATGTGGT
>JAQIWQ010000615.1:0-15053 GCA_034695825.1 Folsomia inoculata
AAATATAAATGATAACAATATATATTAAAATAAAACTAATGTAAGTGATTAAGTTCTTACAGCGATTTTACCGGACCTCTTTTTATAACCATGCATTTTGTACGTGTGGATACTCAAATTTTTGGCTGATTTACTCCGTTTGCGACACCATTTACACTTTAATGTCCTCTCCATTCTATGCAGCATCATGTGTCGGCTTAGGAATGGGCAGCTTGCTCCACAAAAATAGCATCGCTCCCGGTTGTGAATTCGCTTAATGTGCGCCCTTAAACTATAAGCAGCTACGGTTTTGTATTCACAGGATACACATTTGAAGGGCTTTTCCTTGGTATGAATCCTTCTGGTATGAACTTCCAAGGTCCTTCGATGAAGGAAGCAAATTGTACAAAATCCGCACTTAAATTGTGGACATCGAAGTTTCTTCCGTTTGAGATGATAAATTTTCTGTGGAAGAAAACCACTTATAATTGGGAGAGGAGAATTTAAAGAATAACATTTCTTACCCTATGTGACGTCAATACCCTCGGTGAGTGAAAACCCTCCCCACAATCTTGACACTTGAAAGGTTTCTGATTTTGATGAAAATGTAGATGATACTTTAATGTTTTCAGGCAGTAATAGCAGATGAAATCCTTCTTCTTCTGCGGGTCGTGAACGGATTTCAGATGGGTCTTCAGGTATCTTGCGCTACTAAATATTTTCTTGCATGGTGGTTTAGTGCAGGGGAATGTCTGCACGACTGCAACATGTCTCTCGTTCTTGTGCCGATGCAGATGACCCTTATTCAAGTATTTTTTCTGGCATAGATCGCAATCAAATGTTTTCCTGTCCTCAACTGCAAGATGAGTTGCTTGATGTTGTTGAAATGTTGAAATGTTGTTGAAACCTCCAATGAAAGAAACGAGGATTTTGGAACCATTATCACAAGGTGAGTTTTATTTGAATTTAATTTTTTCAACTTATGTAAATAATATTTGCTTTATTATGTTTACATTAATAACTTCATGAATTTTAATTGAATTTTAATTTGTTGCTTATTTAGAT
This sequence comes from Folsomia inoculata, assembly GCA_034695825.1. Classification (NCBI taxonomy): domain Eukaryota; kingdom Metazoa; phylum Arthropoda; class Collembola; order Entomobryomorpha; family Isotomidae; genus Folsomia; species Folsomia inoculata. The sequence goes on from JAQIWQ010000615.1 coordinate 1,045, forward strand.
TTTGATGTCGAAAAGAGGCACGAGATGGAGGAGCTTTATTTGAAAATTCAGAGTGACTTAAACCTAAAAGGCCGATCGTTTAAGGACAATGTGGATTTTACTGATTTCTTAAACTCTCTTGAAACCAATGAAGACGACTACATATTAGCAATTAGGAGCTCAATTAGGAGGAACACAGTTTTCTTGAAGCGGTCCACGAACTCAATTTTTGTCAATGGCTACAACCGTCAACTACTGGAGACCTGGAGAGCCAATATTGACATTCAATTTGTGCTGGATATGTACGCATGTGCCAAGTACTGCGTGGGATTGGGATACATCCTCAAAGCTCAAGGCGGAGTTTCAAAGTTATTGAGGGCTGCCATTCGAGATGTCCGAAAAGGGAATCTTTCGATACGCGAGAGCTTCAACAAATACGCCAGGGTCCTGATTGGCGGAACTGAAATCTCTGCTCAAGAAGCTGCAGCATTTCTTCTGCAAATCCCCAACACCAACTGCAGCAGAACGGATGTTTACATCAACACCGCTCCACCCGAAGAACGGGTTAAAATTCTGCTGTCCTTGAAGCAACTAAGAGAACTTGGAGATGACAGCCGTGAGATTTTCTCAAAAGGCCTCCTTGATCATTACTCAGTGCGCCATGAGGAATTAGACGACACTTGTTTGGCAGAATTTGCGTCTATGTTTGAATTTTCAAAGAAGCGGAGTTCGCAAAAATCAGAAGAGGTCAATCCGGATTCAGTTGGAGAGGACAATGATGGTAAACGAAATGTTAATAAACATTAACTATAAATCTAATAATTTCTTGCAAACCCGAAATTTAGTATTATGTTTACAGGCGAAAATGAAGAAGATGAGGGGGTTAATCCGGATATACTTGGTGACGACAATGATGGTAAAAATTATCTATGCCAGCCAATAATACAGATTAACTAGTTTAACTACTGATGAGTACGTCTAACTCAATTTCCTGTTCTTACAGGTGCAAATGAGGAAGATGATGTTGACAATGGTTTAGGTAAATATCATTCTTTGTTTACATAAACTGACAAACATAAAACATCCAACTTGTTTCTTTTCGCTAATTTCAATTTGGTCTGTCCTGCATAGACGAGGAACCAGTTCTGCTAAAAGCATCCTCGTCGAAAGCAACTACATTATCAGTCCCTCGAAAACCTCGGAAAATGCTACCGTTTGGTTCGACTTGAAAGATGGTTCTGGCTTCATGAGAAGGAGGAGAGAAAGCAATGCTAAAATTATACGATTTCGTCATTATGGGAAGTTCGAAGATCCAGAAAACTACTGGCGAGAGCAACTAATGCTTTTCGTTCCATGGCGAGATGAAGAATAAGAACTATTGTCAATCGATCCTGAAGCGATTGCTAAACTTCACATTGAGGAAATTCTTGTAAACTCGAAGCCCTTCTACTATGACCGAGAAATGGACGACCAACGGCTAGAGGAAGTCATGAATAATCTAGAAGGAGAGGAAATTGACGACGATGATGAAACCCCAGCAGCTCATGAAGAGGACGAGGTGGAAGACGACGACGATTACTCTGCCGTTGAAACTGAGGACTATCACACTCAAGTCCCAAATAGAACAATTTATGCCGCCGAGACTAGTCCCTGATCCGGAATATTTTCAAATTATGCGAAGGCTAAACGATAAGCAGCGCCTGTTTGTTCTTCATGTGCTGCACCTATTTAAGAAATCCTTTTACGACGGGGTACCTTTCTATAACTTCCTTAGCGGTGGAGCAGGAGTTGGGAAAAGTGAAGCTATCACAGCCATCGTTCAGAGTATACTACGTTTCACGGGATCCCTGGCCAAATCCGACCCCAAGGACATTCCTGTACTAGTTGCTGCACCAACGGGAAAGGCAGCCTTTAATGTATTTGGGATGACTCTACACTGCACGTTTCGGATTCCTCCTACGCAGTCTAAAGGACAGCTCTGTGACCTGGAAAACATATAAATTTATTTTTATTTCTGCTTGTTATATTATAAACCTTGTCCTCTCTTGTTGTAGCATTAGTGGTGAGGATCTCCAGCACTGCTTCCTGACCCGGCTTCTCCCACACACTCTGCACTCCCCGTTCTGGTTCTGGAGGGAGCTCCCGGTTACCCACCATGTCCCATTTTTCTTCTCCTTCCGCGATGGCGTTGTCGGTGCCACGGATCTCCTCTGGGAGGAGTTGTTCAACCAGAGGTAAGGTGCTGTAGGCGGACGCGAGAAAACACGGTATCGCCACGTCTACGCGTGCCTTACGGAAAGAGAAGACTGGGACCAAGCATCAGGGGAAAGGGAGCAGTTGAGGATACCCTCCAGTATCGTCTTTAGGTGGGTGTCGTAGAGGACGAGGTCCTCGAAGCGTCTCCAGGTTGGGGCACAACGGAGAAAATAAATGAGGCGAGGGGTTGCCATGGAGGCCCGAAGGAGAAAAAACGCTGAATGGGATGGGAGCCCCTGGAGACATTCTCCGAACGTGATGAGCTGGTCTGTCTTCCCCTTCATCACCTTGGCAATGGCTTGGTCGGTGAGGGGCCCGCCGATTCCGGCGAAATCTCCTGAATGTTGGGGGCGATCTGGCGAAAATTCCCCAAAATCTCCTGCTTCTCCTCTTCAGTCCCCCCGGTGATCCCCACTTCACATTTGGCAAAATTCAAGGTGAGGCCAACTTCCTCACTCATCCTTATGATGGTTGCCATGGAGACGAGCACCTTGGCTGGAGTGTCCGCAATTGATCCATCATGCAGGTACCACAAATTCAGCTCCGTCTCCATGGCAACGACAATACTTCATGTGATAACTTAACAAGCAGAAATAAAAATGAAAATTGTTCATTTCGTAAAAAAAAAAAAATTGGGTGGATGGCCAACGAGAATAGGGCTGGTCCGAGGGGGTCTCCCTGCTGCGCTCCCCTGAGGGAGGGGATGGGGGTGGTATCATAGAAAAGTTGAGAGGGTGTGGCGTACCCCTGTTGGACAAAGGGGAAGATGGAGGGAAACTTCTCTTTCACCCTGGAGAGCATGACGTCCCGGCGAACCTCCTTGAAAGCATTTCTGAAATCCACCTTCAGGAAAGCCTTTGTTGCAGTGTGGGTGTGGTTGTAGTAGTTTCTGGCGGTGTGGACGGCCGCATCCGCTCCCCCTCGTATGCTAACCCCCATTTGATGTGGGGCGAAATGTTCCCCTAACTCTGGGGCAATCCTGGCCAAACATCCCTTGGCCGCCCCTCTTCTCCACACACCCCCCACTGCCACTGGTCTGATGCCCCCTGTCTTCTTGCTGAGTGCGGTTAGGGTGGCTCCAAAAAATGTGGGACAAATAGAGACTGGGACCAGACCTTTCCAAATTAATCCAAAGAAGACAGCGATCTCCTCCCCGAGCTTCTTCCCGGTCTCACCCAACGCATTGGTAGTAAGGTCCTTAAGGACCTGTGGACGCAACCCATCCAAGCCTCCTGCTGACCCTGGGGGGAAGGACGAGATTATCTTGGCAATCTCCACCTGTTCCGCTGGGGCCTCTTCCTGTATTGGAGGGGCTTCCGGGTAATTTGCGGGTTCGGGGTGGGGTGGGTGCTTTTCCTGTAAAGCGGCAAGGGTCTCCTCATTTTTGGGGGCAATGGTGTCCGTGTTACTGGCCAGGAGAATAGACCCCCTCACGTCGCCGTCTGCCAACTTTGCCTGCACCCTTCTGTATTTGGCAGCTACGTCTTCGGCATTTGATTTTGATGGTGGGCGCGGTGGTCGTGGAGTGGGTGTTGTGTGAATCACCTCCCACTTCACCATGTTAGCCTTGACCCAAGTGGTCAAGTTCTTGACCTTGTCTACCTTGGAAGGGGAAGGCAGACAAGCGTAGGCCCATAAGAAGAGGTTCCGCCAACTTTCCTCCGAATTGCTGGTGTTGATGTCGGCAAGGACGGCTGTGAGGGATCGCGCTGCTTAAAACCTTGCCCCCCTTGGGACACGACGTAGGGTGGGGACAGACCCTTTTAATTGGGCCAAAAGTTCCCCTAAATCTTGCTGCTGGTCTTGACCTTGACCAATATCCTCCACCCACCTCAATCCTACATGTACATACCGGGTGTCTCCCCTCACCCCCCGACGGCGTGTTGTAACCTCCGGGAAAAATGCCTTTATATATTTGCCCAGGGTGGCCTCCGTAACTCCCTTCTCCCCTAATCCCTCCACAAACGACGTGTAGCGGGCGTTCACGTCCGCCTTGGGCACGTCTCTTCCAGGATCCACTACCAAATTTTCCATCACCCATGTCTTGGCCTTGTCTTGAATGTCGCTGCGTGCTGTAGTGGGGGACTTGACCGGCGACTTTTGGCGAGAAACGTGGGGGACGGTGAGTAGGGACGTATTCTGGGCCGTGGACGTAGACGGCAAATCAACGGTGGGTGTGGTCGTTGGGGGGTTCGACGAAGATGGCGAAGGCGAGGATGCTGTTGTTCGACGGGGTGAAGGGTTAGGAGGGAGGCTTGACGTGTTCTGTACGGGACTGTCCACCTGGACATTGTGTGATGTAGACGCGGAGGGCAATTCGACAATGGGTGGGGTTTTTGGGGGATTGGGCAGAGTTGAGACTGCCTCAACAAATTCCTCCTCCTCCTCTCCATTTTCAGCAGTAGCCTGTGGTATAGCAGTAGACGTGGTGGGGAAGCCGAAATGGCTTAAAACTATATTCGAGCAAAAATTAATCAGGGGGTGGGTGGTTGGGGGGTTCGGAGTGGACTTGGGTGTCCTCGTTCTCGTTCTGGGGGTTTTTGAAAGGGGTGATGGAGCTGCAGGGACGGCGAGTAAGGATGAGTCCTGCTGGGATCCCTCCGCCTGGACCAGTTTCTTCGGTTGTCCTCTTTTCTTTGGGGCCAACGTAGAATCAAGGTCCCCCGAGGTCGAAGGTGTGGTCATTCCCCCCGAAAAAGAAGGACCAGATTAGTCCTTTCCCACAATGTAGAGAAAAAGGAGGAACCAACTTGCCTTTTAAACGGCACTCCAGCACTCAAGGGCGATTGGAACCCCAAAGGAAGGACCCCTCATACTCACGGGCCTACCTATGGGACCAGAAGGCACCCTTCCAGTCCTCAGGACTGGTAAAAATATTTGTTTTCCTCCTTTCCGGCTTTTTCTCCACAAAATTCCTCCGTTGCTATGCGTTGCTAGGGGCCGATTTTCGTCTTTCCGGTGGGCTTGATGCCCCCTTTCTCGTGCAGTATATCTCAAAAAACCATAAGGGACCCGGATTAGTCCTTTTTTCCCATAAAAAATTCCCAGGAGGAAAATACTTGCCTTTTTGTAGTCCCTCCGGCACTTAAGGGTGAAAGGAACCCCAAAGGAAGGACCCCTCTAACTCACGGGCCTTCCTATGGGACCAGAAGTCACCCCTCCAGTCCTCAGGACTGGTAAAAAAACTTTCCCCCTCCTGTTCCGGCCTTTTTTCCACAAAATTATTTCGTTGCTATGCGTTGCTAGGGAGCGGATTTTCGTCTTTCCGGTGTTCCGGCTGGAACCTGTATGGAGTATGGGCTTCGTTGAGAGGTCAAAGGTGCCTCACCCAACAAATAAACAAAAATTAGTATTTTTATCAAATTTTATAAAAAAATACGCCCGCAAAAACTTTCTTTCTCCAAAAACCTCAGGTCACGCGACTTTTTTAAAACTTTTTTTTATCATACTGCCCGTACGGGCCTACGAAGGCGATTATATCATTGGTTGTTATGGGAATATAATGATTGTAAAAATTCGGTGGTAAATTGACGGTAAAAAGAAACAGTAGAAAAAGGTGTAGCTTCCATTAGGCTTGCCAGGTTGGCCGAGTCATTGGCCGAGCCGACCTGGAAAATGGGGTTGTCAACACCATACGCGTAAAATTGGGAAAACCACAGTTGTTTATAATCGACGAAATCTCCATGGTCAGCTCTCGTCAACTTTATGAAATTGATCACCGATTGAAGCAGATATTTTCTATCAATGAAGACTTTGGAAACCGATCAGTTCTGGTTGTTGGACATATGCGACAACTTCCTGCAGTAGCAGCCAGCGTGGTGTTTGAGCCACCGAGTGACCTTCCACTTGGACAAATCGTCGGGAATCATTTGTGGCAAAAATTTGGACTCTTCGAGCTGGATGAAATCATGAGACAAAAAGGAGAGATGGAATTTTGCAAAGCCTTGAATAACATGGCGGAGGGTACTATGACCAATGAGGACATTGCCTTAATTAAAGCTCGCCAAATTACAGCTTCCAATCAGCCACCCAACGACGCAATTTGGCTGTTTCCAACTAATGCGGAATGTGCGGAACAAAATGCCAAATTCCAATCAACTTTGACAACTGAAGGAGCGGTCTCATTTGCGCAGGACAATTGAAGGTAATACTACAATTAAAATTGAACTCCGAAAGTAAAATAATTAACTATTCCAGGTAAAGGTTCAGCAACGGCAAAAGCTCATCAACAGGAATTCGCAAAAACTTTGAATAGACAGGAGTCCGATGGCTTGCCTTACGAGACGTGGTTGCAAGTTGGTGGGGAATATTTTGTCACAAGTAATATCGACGTCCAAGATGGTCTTTTCAACGGAGCTACTGGAACATTGAAAATGATCGAATTTAAACTGAATCGGGCAGGAGAGAGAATACCCAAACGAGCTTGGGTGGATTTTCGTAATCCCCTAATTGGAGTTACGAAGCGGACCATCACGAAACACTACCAACAAAATAAATTAATCAACCTTGGATGGGTCGCCATTGACAAAATCAAACGGAACCTGATCAAGGCTGGAAGGCACCACGGGATGAAAATCATCCGGGAGCAAATACCACTCGTGTCGGCAAACGCTATTACGATCCCCAAGAGCCAAGGGTCATCCATGCTGTGCGTTGTACTCTGCGTCGGAGTGTCTCATGGAACCCGAAGAAAGCCCACTCGCCAGCAACTATACGTTGGTTGTAGCCGATCCACAACCAGAAATGGGTTATACATTGATGGACCATTTGAGCCGCCTACGCTTCCAGGTCCAAGAGATCCTGTTAGCTTAGAGATCACCAGGCTTCGGAGAATTCCTTTTCGTTTCTCTATTAGATATTTGAAGGACTTCGACGATTCTTTTGAAAAATTGTATTTCCACAATGTACAGTCCTTCATGCTTCACCACTCTGATGTTAAAGCTGATCATTGTGCAATGCAAACAAATTTCCTTGCATTTGTGGAACCACACCTGATCCTTTCAGATTCTATTGGTCTTCCCAATTTTGAGTGCAAATTTAGGAGTAACTGCCAAACAATTAGGAATTCCGAAGGAGCGTTAGTGTTTCAAAGGAGATCGTTCTCTGGTAAGCCTACAACGAAGATGTATTAAGAATTTGAATTTTTATAGGTTATTAAATTATAGATCGATATTATCTTTAAATTCTAGTTTTTCATTTTTTATATTTTGAAAGGAGAATTTGACTCCCCCACCTTGTACAAGGATAGCACTGCCACCGGCCACTGCCTATTTCTGCAATGGAAACCCTCAGCAGTCGCAGTGGTTGTAATGTACAAGTCACCGAAATACCCGTCACTGCGATTTGCAACAAATTTGAAGAACATACTTCGCAAAACAACTGGACCCTGCGTATTTCTGGGTGACATCAACATTGATCTCAAGACAGTGGATGGCCGCGCAATTATAAGTACTTTTGGAGATAAGAACATGGAGTCTAAACTTAACCTACAAGAGTCGTCAACAAATGGAGACAGCCATATCGACTGTTGCTTCTCCAATGTACTTGGTTTAATTGCATGGTTTTATGAGAGTTATTATAGCTACCATAAGCCAATTTGTGTAGTCTGGCCCAAAAATACTTGTGAATTGTAATATATGCCTACACACCGATACAAATTTTGTTACATTTCAGTACTAAATAATCAAACCTAAAAATATATGAGTGTAACTAATGAACATTTTTTGCGTAAGCTGATAATATTGACTAACGAGTTATTTTATATAGTCAATCAGTTATATTATCTATTCTTTTGAAAGTCGTTTATAATTTCATAAGGTTTGTAATTGCGGAAAATAATTTCGCAAAGAAGTAATAAAGTGCTGCGCAATTAGGCTTTCAAATTCTATTCTCCGTATAGTGTCAATTTTTTGTCAAAACTCTGATGTGTAGCATTGCATTTTAGTTTTTGAGCTTTTAGCTTGACCTAGGGGTAGGGCTTATGTGCTGTCCTACCCGACGATAACTCAAGAACGAGTGATCGGATCGGCTTGAAATTTTGCACAAGCACAGTATGTCTAAAAGTAGAAATCAAGTTCGAAGATGAGACAAATCGGTCTTTAGGGGGGCCGGTGGGGGTCGATGCAACCCATACTGGTTTTGTTCCGCACCAAAAGAAGTCATGAAAAATTTGTTTTCTACCTCTTCGCTCTGCATTTCTTCACCGAATACAGTTAAGTTTTAAGCCTTAAAATCATTACAATTTCGCCACTAACAATTAAGTGCTTCAGATTTGTTGTCACTAAATTACGTCAGTTATTGCTAAAGTTGGCTTAAAATAATACAATTAAAACGATCTGAAAGGAAAATCGACAATGTCTGAGAGTACAACTGGACTAAAATTCAAATACTCTAAATTTCTAACTCATGTAAACCGATTTGGGCTACGCTTCTGAATAATATTAATACGATTCAACTCATTGAAGAAAACATTGAATTGAAGAAAATATTTTAATGCAAAGGCAATGGGGCAGCAAGCAGAAGGGGGTCCACGTTCCCCTGCCCTGGGTGGATGCATTTGCATTCAGCTGACAACACTGACGTTTAGAACTGGATTTTAGTTTTTGAGTTTTTAATTATTAAGCTTTAAAATCATTAGTATTTCGCCACCAGCACTTGAGATGCTTCAAATCTATTATCACTAAATTTCGTCCAGAATTGCAAAACTGGTAATGAAATAATACAATAAAAACCGAATCGAAGGGAACAACGAAATGTCTGAAGATTTAAAAAAATTTATTACTTTAAAAAAGGCAGTATTTTAACTTAAACAGATGACAATGTGCTACAACATAAATTAACATTAGTAATTTGCGATATGCCGCTTCTAATGTGTCCTCCGAATCATTGACCTCCTTATTAAACCAGTCCAACAAAGCTGCTGCTGCATCGACCTCAGGGTTAGTCTAGGATTTACAATAAACACTTAGAGTTAGAGTCTACAAATTGAAGAAGTTGTGGATTTGTAGTATTTATCCAGTTTCGATTTCTCAAAAGCTTACCCAAACCAGAGTGTTAAAGTTCCCATTCAAACATGGCTTGTCATCAAACCGAGTGACTGAAGCCTTCCGTAAAGCCAGTACAGAACCTGTTTCACCAACGAAACTTTCACCAGTGCGTCCCCATAAAGTAACGTGTACAGTTTCCTTTGATTTGTCCACAAGTGAGAGTTCTCGTTTTGCTGAATTGTTCTGGGTCACTTGACTTCCCCAATCCATCACGACGATACCAAGCACATCTGCAATACAAAAAACGTGTTTATAATTGTGACAAATAATTGAGAAATGGTGGAATTGAATTACAAAAAATATATAGAAATTTCTAATTTTTTGATGAAAAACATTGAAATTTATTTAAAATCATACCGAATGAAATGTATTAAATAAAAAGTAACTACATTGCTATTCAATCAAAAGAAAAGTAAAAGTACCAATTGTTATTTAAATACTTTGTGATTTAGACGCTTAGAGGAATACTTGAAATTGAATTTGTGGGATAAAGTGAAATAAACTGTTGAGAAGAAATGAAGGGTCATTGAAGCAATAAAAGAATGCTTCAAAATTCCATTTGAAATTAAGATAATAGTAAATGAAATGTATAGATTTATAAAAAATTACTATAATATGTAAAACACTACGTACCAACTTTGCTCTTCAGAGCAGTATCGTCCAAAGTATTCAGTTCCTTGAAATCAAATGGAATTGGTCGAATGGTTGTGTCATCCACCAATGGGTGGATGGTTGAGAAACTCTCGATCACTATCTGGCAAGTATGCCACGTTCCACTCGGAAAACGTGGAGCCTCCACCTTGGCGTTAAAATTTTCAAGGGAATATACTTTGTTCAGCTAAAAAAATTAACAAAAATGTTAGAAATATATCGTGGGTTCGCAGGCTATTTAAATTTATAACCCTAACCTTAAAAAATTCCCGACACATCTTGGCAGTGTATGCGTACGCAACTAGCGAAATTTCCCCCGAGTCATCCTACCCATGCATATTGAAAAATGCACACTTTTGGGTTCCCGTTTGTCCAGTAATAAGTGTAACACGGAACTCAATCTTCTCATTGGATCTTGATAACCACATTTTAGTTTAAAAATAAAATTAAAGCAATAATAAATAAAAAATATTCGAAACCCACATCCGTCCAGGCGTAATGTTCGTAATCTTAAGTTTGCCCCCGTAGTATTTTTCTGTTTTAATTCCTTCAGACTCACTGATTGTTGCAGACGAATTGGCTGCTCGTTGTTTGAAAAAATCAAAGCTCATTCGACCTTTGGTGGGAGTAGATGTTTGAGATGTTCCGACAGCTGACCCTTGCGAACTTTGACTGGCCATGGACACACCTTCGTCTTCTTGTGACCCTGCAAATCAGATATATAAATTTAAAAAAAAACATTTTCATTTTAAAATAAAAATTGATTCGAAAATTTAAAGTTGAAATTGAAATTTGAAAAGGTCAAATTATAATATTGTATTGCCTGATCCTGTCCTTGTTTAGCATCATTTTTCGTGTCACTTGACATTGTGCTATGCATCATAAAAAGTAAAACTTAAAAAGCATTCATTTTTGCTAATTGTGACCATATAATAACCGGTGAATGTTTAACTACTAAAAACAATTAGGGTTGTGTGTATATACTTATTACAATAATTGGAACGAAATTATTAAAAACTTTGAAAAATAGGGTCATTAATTTATTTTGAAATGTAGAAATGGGTTGAAATTAATGACATTAATGAATGCACGCAGCTGGGTGCAATACACCACAAAATTTTTGACTCTTGAATAATTAACGACTTCAGAAGCCTACCAAATTTAAAATTTCTTTAAAATTTAAAAAATCGGGTTTGATAATGTGAGCCATGGTTGAGCAGCAGCACATATTTATACGAAAGAGCAAAGCTTTGGCACTTTGTCTACAAACATTTTGAGTAAAGTCGAAGTTTAAAAATAAATTAAACTTTCTTTCAAATATTGTAAAACTAAAAAAAATCTCATATCTTTTGAGAAACTATCATGCTATTCTAAATACTAACGTCAATTATTAAATACTTACCCCTGAAAACTTGGTGAAGATAAACTCCCCAATGGTTATCAAAAATCCTGTCAAGGTTTGACTTTAAAGTGGATAAATCAGGAGCTGCCACATCTGGTCTTGGTGGAAGTTCCGAGAAGAATAACTTCAAAACGTCTGAGATTGCTGCTACTGTAGTCGATAAATGCTGGCATTGAGTGTAGTCGGTAGGAAGCTGGCATTGACTTAGGTGAAATAGCAAGCCAATCGGATGCCAGCACTATAACACATTCCAATCCATGAACGAAGACAGATGCTGGCATTGACTTTGGTGGAATACCAAGTACCAATCGGACATGATACGACACGGTTGCATTTAGGTATGAACAAAGGGATGCCAACACATTTCAAACCATGAACGAAGACAAATTTATGACGAACAAATGTATATTTATAATTTGACTACAATGTGAAATCGAAATACAACTATCATTAATAAAAATCAAAAAATCTTAACATAGTTTTTTATATAAATTACAGGGAAATTTTGCAAGCCTTAGTTTCTGCACCAAAAATTTCAATGTTACAGAAAGTTGGTTTATATTTGTAAGTAATGTATCATACAGATCAAATTCCTTAGTAACTTTAGAAACTTTTTTCACCAGATTGATGATGTGTAGATGACAACAACAATGTGTTTTACATTTTCTGCAACAAATTGTACGTTACTCATGCTTTGTCCCGGTTTTAAAGAACCCTGCACTACTACAACGAACACCTTGTTAATAAGATAACATGTCTAAAAGTTGTAGAATTTTACCATTTTGATTTGTTTTTAACTTTATTCAGAGTGTATTTAATGCGCAATATAAAACATTTACGGAAACAGACTATTAATATTAGATTTCACAACTTGCCTAAAGACAACATAAAGGTAAACCAACGCCTTTTTGAAATGGAACAAGCACTTTGAATGAAGTTGAACAAAGGCTTTATTTGGTGAAACGTGAACTAATTCGAGAAAAAGAGTTGATAAAATTGTTAAGAGTTGAGGGACTTTGTGTTGGGTGTCTTAAAAGGATAAGGGGGAGAACATGGACTACCACTTCCACTACAAACAGTCCCAACATCTCTAAGTAGAAGATATTCTGGGGACGGGTTGGAACTAGACTTTAATACAGCAGAAACATCAACTATGCTCTTCAAAGTTTTAACTCGGAATGAAAAGGATTTATCTTCCTACATAAGAAGAAATTTCTTTAGTAAAAATTGCATGGGGCATTCTTTTTTAACTGAAGATTTCTAAATTTTAAAAGTTTAAGAAGCTGAATAACAATTCTGAAAGGTTTTTCAGGATTTTATAAGTGAGAGGTATTTTCATATTTTCTTCCATTTAACGGTAAGATTACAGGAGAGAGATGTAAACTGTGTCAACCAGAAGTGGGTTCATAACCTTATAATAAATTAAAGGTCGTGAATACAATAGATTTTTATTGTTCTAAATGATGGCTTGTCACAAAGACATGTATTACTACATTTAATCCTGACAGATTTGTTAATCATCAGCGTACTGATATTCCGGGGCTGCATAGTCTTCGTATGCTTCGCCGTCTGGCCGCCAACGGTTAGATATTGGCTGACTTATGGCCGGCTGGTGTCTGGGGGCAAGAATTTGGGTGAGTAGAGGGACGCCTAAAGCAATTAGAGTTCCCCAACCTGTACACAAATGAAAAGTTATATTTTGTTCATTTGGAACTAAACGGTATTTGAAAGTTATGTTATCGTGCAAAACGCTTACCATCTTTCTTGTCTTCATCGTTAGAGGTGTGACAAATCATTGCTTGTAAAGTATTTGCAAAATAATCCGACAAAAAATGTCCAGTCTTTCTAAATACTTTGGTTCAGCAGTTAATCCGGTTATTCTAATTATAAAAGTTTCATTTAGCATGTACACCCAACAACACCAGCTTGAGTCTTTTAGTAAATGTAAGTCACGATCAACAAAACCATTTGTCTCCTTGTGAAAGTGTTTTCAACGAAGCTAATTTAATTTAACGCACACATTCTGCCAAGGTTTGCACAATTTTAATCAGTGGTACATTTATGTAAACAGTTTGTATGTGCTCATTAATCCAAGTAGCCTAGCTAACAAAACATTACCCACTTAACTACCCAGATAACATAAACAAACAAACCACCAATTACCCACGATGCTGATCTTTTATGACCGTGTTTATGTTTCATTTATTTAAACGAGACCAAAGTTTTCTACATAACAACAAAATTTATCACGCAATTCTGCAACAGACAGTGGCAAATTTTTTCGTTGCCAACAAAGTATTGGCCTCGTTTTAATGAATGAAGCATAAGACCTAAGGGTGTTTCTTGCTATTCCATGGTTTTAAAAAATTACACCCACCGCCATACTTATTAAACCTACTACTACCACACATTAATTACTTCATAAACAAGCTCCTACTACCAATTGGGCCCCAAATAGTGTTAAATTTTACATCGCATGCACAACACATCAATTTCACCAACATCAACAAACTCGCCTTCTCATTTACACCACTGCATCAGATACTGAAATATACCGAAGACCAACTGAACGGCAGTATACAATCGGATATTTCTAATTTGTATTCAACATGATATTTATTTATCGTGTCGGCTATTATAGATTGGTTTGCAATCTGTATCTCATGATATTCATG
>JAQIWQ010000616.1:0-15052 GCA_034695825.1 Folsomia inoculata
ATGGCATCATTGGTTATGGACAATCAGGAATGTATTGACACTGTCATGGGGCTGCCCAAACTTGGAAATGATTTTACTTACAGCTCGGATTCATATAAAGGAAAATTCTGAATTAAAGGTATGTTACAAAGCGTTTATATGACAATTGATCCAACATTAACTATTGACGCTCTCCACGAATGAACGTTATCTCACTATTTAAGACAAGAATCACAACACAATACTCCAGCACAATTCAATTTACTGCATGCCCGTTTCCTTCCAGACAATCGTGGATAAATTAATGGCGAATTGTCCTAATACCACTGCTTCACCCTCCGGTAGACCTTTATCATGGAAGGAACACTTCATTAAATACATTTGTGCTAGGCATAACGGTAATTCTTTGTCATTTATTGAAAACTTTTACAATTCTACAGTGTTTGTAGACTTCTTTAATCGTGCTTGGGGTAATATATTTATGTAGATATAGAGGAGGAAGGAGATAAAGCCGAAAAGAAGATCACATCATGGTTAATTCACTTCTTGACACTCCCTTGGAAAATAATTTTCATCTTTATCCCTCACAATGGTAATATTGATCTCACTTGTTCTTTGTATTTCTTGGTTAATGTCCATGAAATCAGATAAAAATCATTCTAAACATTGTTCGAGAGTGTAAGCATCAAAATTTAAGAATTAGTATTGCTAAGTTTAGGATGCTACTGAATAATTGCCCCTTTCCATGTACGATTTATGCCCAGCTAATTTATGCATTCCTTGCATGCAGGTGGATATGTCGCATTTCTAGCTTCCATTATTGGATTCGGAATACTCATAGTGCCTATCGCCGATTTTCAAGACCACTTGGTGGGGTGCACTGTGGGGCTGAAGGATGCCGTCATGAGTTCTACAATCGTCGCATTTGGGATACGTATTCCGAGTATGGCAAAGATTTTTTTACTGCGATAACTACAATAAGATTTTCTCGTTCATATCCTCAGTTCTACTTGCCTGCAAACGCGCAGTTACTCGACACCAATACGCAGACACCATAGTTGGTATTGTCACCGGAAGTAATGTTATCAGTGTATTCATCGCCTTCGGAATATCATGGACGATGGCAGCAATTTATCATGAATTCTTCAAATCCAACAATGACCCAGGTTGCCCTGCATTACTTAAAAAGCATCCTACCTGTTTCAAATTTTACGTTGATTCTGGCAGGAAATCGATTGTTATGAATGTCAAAACCTCATTGTCTACTGTATGTGGCTAATATTTCTCTTTTACAGCTTGGCGTACTCTGTCACCGTCTTTTCTTCTTTGGCTACAGTAGCTATAGCAGTCATGATTATGAGGAGACATAAATCGATCGGAGGTGAAATGGGTGGTCCAAGAAAGATGAAATATGCTACGTCTGCACTGTTCGTTTGCCTTTGGTTTGTCTACATTGTGCTAACATCACTTGAAGCTTATGGAGTTGTCGAAGGCTTCTAAGTAAATCTAGTTGGAAATCTTTGAAAAGAATGTACAAGAAAAACTCGAAACAAGATTTTAAGTGTATTTAAAATGTTTAATATGGTAGGCACCCTTAAATCTTTTCTTCAACGGTAATTTGATTTGATACGACAAACAAAGTGCATTTTCATAAACATCCTTCCACATAATAGCCTACACATTTTCTTTATTATGATATTCCAGTGATGCTAAAGCTTCGCCCAGACTTCGTCACTTTTCAATAATCACGGTGACAATTTCAAAATTTATCACCATGATTATTGAAAAGTGACGAAGTCTGGGCGAAGCTTAAGCAATGATGAATTGTCTGCTTAAAAACTCAAGCGTTGTAACTGAACATTTTGCCAGGATTCAGCCCGACTTTAGAAAAAGATAAAAAAGGCTTTCTCCGTAGACTTTGTCCACAAAATTATCCTTCATGTTTATGATAGAATGTACCCATCATCATTGCATTAGACTTCCCTCTTGATAATAAACCTTTACAACGTTAAACCCGTAAGTTTTTACGTTCTTTTCATTCATGCATCGCAGCAGCTTTCCAATCCATAGATAAACCGATCATTGCTTATCTCATATTATTCATAAAATGCTCACTTTTGTTAAAATTATAACACAGTTTCTTTCATACTGATCACGTTGAAATGTCTTGAGATAATTTGTTTATGTCTAACAAAGTTAGGCAGCAGTGCAACGATTAATGCAATATTGGTGGGTTTAGTTTGCTACAAACATTTTATCTCCAGCTCCCAATTCCGAAAGGATATAATGGCACAATGATTTGCTTATTTGAGATAAATATTGAAGCTTATACTTTTAGGAATTATGTATTTTTATGATGTGGACACTCATGTCAGTGAAATGAATGAGACTGGCTTATTTCCAATACAACTAATTCCATCCCCTCCTTACATTACCTACTTAAAATTTCCAATAAAGTTTCTTGAATATGTATTGTATCATTTCGGGTTTGAATTACATTAGAATCATTCAACGAAAACTATCACGCCGTTTAGACAATTAATGAGCACCTGTTTTCCTGACTCATGCATCCTCAATAATGCCTAATTTTGGCTTGTTTGCTCTCGTATGAGCTAAATAACAAAGCACTAAGCCGACAAATTGAATAATAACATTCTCACGGGTTGCATTAGTGATATGCGTATAACCATACGTTTCGTGTGGGATGCATTAAGTCATAATCAAGAGCAAGTTTAAGTTCGACCGTTTCTTAGCAGCTCATTTGTGTCCTTCCAAAACCCATGCATGCAATAATGACTCACTTGTATCAACCCACGGCACGGCATTTGCTTTCGACTTAGCAACTGTTGATTTCCTTTTCGTATCAGATCAAAATGCTTATCCAGGGTTTTGGGTCGCGTTGCAACAAAACTCAACGCAATTTTTAAGAACCTATATCCATTCATAAGACTTAACTTGAAAGAAAAAGGAACCTTTTCGTTTGTCTTTAGAAGGACATTGCATGTAATATGTATTTTAGCTGAAATTTGAGTACATTTGACTCAAAAGTCACATAATAATTCTGCTGGTCCAGTCCAGTCTGATGTTGAGGCACTTTATGTTCCCATGTGTGAAATTTTGTCAAACAGAGTTCAAGTAGGAATCTGGAAGAAGTTAGTCTAGTCTTTCCCATTTTAACAGAGATTTAAGCATGGATGAAAATATGAAGCATTTTGGTGTTTGGTGTAGCTTTATTTTAAGTGCATGAGGAAATTCTTTTAAGAGGATGCCGTTTATGTTGTAGGAAAAGTTGACAATGCGTGGATGGGTTGGCTGGCTTTGTGGTGGATGGATTTGTGTAGTCTGATCTCTGATCATGGCAATGATGTGTCTCAATGTACACAGTTATTCAGTTCGTTTCTCATTTTAGCTCATGTTTAGTTACTTATTGCATCAGATAAGATAATGCCATCTCCAATTTCTTGGGAGACGATGGATGAAAAAGTCCGAAGTCAGGGGACAAGAGCTGTATGAAAGTTGATAGTTTATGATTAAATGCTTTAAGCCAATTGCAATTGTAAGAACAGGAGGGATTTAAGCCTATATCAATCCAGTGATCCATCCTGTTGACGCACATTTAACTGGCTCTCTCACACCCCAACCACATAATCCCAATAATAAGAATATAGTTGCAAAGTAAAAAATTAACATGGATATTATGGAAATATGGTATGGGACGGAAGTATGGGACAAGATTTAGAGAAGGGGACACTCCATAGATGAGTAATAAGCCAAACGACGTGGCTTATGATTCATCTATGGGACACTCCTTTCGTACTCCACTCCGTCCACTTTACTTATTGTATACAAATATAATACCGTTACCACGAAGGATAGGGTAGGACCTAAACAATGTCCCTTTCATATTCCTGTAAGGCTTATTTTCAACAAAAGAAGCCTAAATTCCATCCAGTCAGCGTCCCTTACATTTTAGCTGCTGTTGTTGAACCAGCATAACCAACAAAAATATTCATCCAACTTTCTCACCATCTCCAATGAGGAGGTGGAAATTATTTTCTTTGTGATTCATCGCAACAATCATGGCGAAGGTAAGCAACTTTAACTTAATTTTGCATAGTTATAAAGAGGCTTTTACGTTGCGTTGGACCTGGACTGATCAGGAGTTTTGAGATTTGCTCATTAAATTTGTTACAAGTACCATAATGAATAGGAAGCACGGATGATTATTAACATATATTGCATTGCTCACAAGGTCTCTTACGAATTCTTGTCCTGTAATTTATGTTGTTCCTCAGAAATTCTAACCTGGACAGAGTCCAAATTCATACTTCCAGAAATACGCATGCTGTTAAGGCATTGCTTTTGGGATTGGGACAGGACACGCGGTTTAGAGCTCGTTTTGATAAGCATACTGACGTAGGGGTGCAGTACCCTCAACGAGGAGAGGATATTGAAGACGATACCCCAACTGCAATGGACAATTCGATCTGCTCGTTCAAGGCTTCAGTTGTATACCGGTTTGTGAATACCTCACGTTAATTTTATTGGATTAAAAGCAATCTTGAGTGTCTGAAAAATGTAGCATACTTGTGATGAATGAATGAATGAATGCTTATGATCATACGAATATTACTCGAGTTGTTGAAGGTAGCAACGAATGTGACACAATCATTGACCATTTATATTCTAAAGCATTTTTAACCTTCTCAGGTCCACTTCAAAAATATTCAAGGTGTGTACAGTGCAATGTAAATTGCAACAATTTTAAGTCCCAATAAGTCAATCCCTCAAATAAACATGGTGATAAAACAATGTTAGTTCCTCACATACTTATAACTCTATTTCCATGCATTCTTATGCATCAATTGCCTTTATCGTAACGACTTTCAATTTAAATTTACAGGCTGTACGAGATGCCTACGTGATAAGATGACGTCCAAATTCCTTACAAAAATATCATCAACTGGATCTGTCGGGGACCATTCTGTCTATTTATTTCTCGGCAACTTCGGTCACATCACATCAAAACCCACCAACTGCCTCTACCAACGTCGTCAGGATCCGCAATATTTCGTCATGAAGACACGGACCTCATTACAGGCGTTAAGTATCCCGATTGTCATTAATTGCATAAATTGACGTAGGAAGCATCAAAATTTTGCAAGTTACCAAATCAAAGTCATCAGAAAACAGTCAGTTCACGCATTTCAAAAGCCTGGTAATTGGGTGGACAATCAAATACTATTGGTATTCCCAAAAGTGTTATATTTAGTTACTACATTCCATAGGTTTATAAGTCTGTAGCTTAAACTTTTCTGGCCGACATCTTGGCACGAAGTTAGGTCAACTGATTAGGTTTAACACACCAAGGTATTTGTGACATGTAACTTGGACTACTTACCTCGCCACTTTTAGGTTAGGGAGTAAAGGGTAGGTTGTCGTACGTGAAAAATTCGGTCTTTAGTTTTCTATACTTGATAGACATATTGTTGTCATCGTACCGTCGCTGCATGGTTCTACCATTAAAGACGTAATAATATTCTCTAAATTACCAGAAAAAGTATAAGGCGAGACTGGTGCAACTGCTGCTATAGCAAGTCCAATCTTACCAGACTACCCCCATTACCGATTACCCACCACTGTTAATATACACAAATTACGCATACACAAAATCATTTGGTTCTGATCTTGAATGTATTGAAAGAACAAAAACCCTCAAACTGGACACGAATTGGTTATGACGACTCAGATGTAGTCATTACTTAACTATGGAAAGATTCTGGAACATTCGGTTGTTAAAAAGAATCCTATTTTGAAAAAATTCGGTTGTTAAAAACGATCCGATTTTGAAAAAATTCGGTTGTTAAAACCAATCCGACTTGAAGGCAAAAAGAATGTTGGATGTTTTACAAGAGTCCAAATGCGTTTGTCCAGAATTTGGTACTTATATAGCTTCATCACTACTTCCTAATCATTAAGGGGGTTTTGTTGGCACATTCCCGACAACTAACAAGTTTATCAATTTTGGACGTTGGTAACAAAATTTGTAAATGTTTGATTCTCAGGAATCGTAAATGAAAATCATGTTCAGTCGGTAAATCACACAGCATAATGGATTTGTTCGATTGATTTCAAACTTTTTGCATAAAATAGCCCATAATATTCCTCACAGGCTATACTCTTTCATTTGGTGACAATTATACAATGCTACATAGCAATCGCCATTTGAAATCGTACATGAATTAATATGATGGTTAAATTTGCTTAAAGCACTGGCGGAAGCGAGTACGAGCATCGTATATAGCCTCTAGAAAATTCCTCATAGATTAATTTAAGATAAATTTGAAAACAAAGTGTACAGTTGTTGGATCCCTGTGATTTACCGACTGGTAAAAACTTGACTTCTATTACGTTGCATTCTGCGGTTAAATATATGCATCCATTATTTTGGGGTTTGCATAAACGAAAAATGAAAACCTGTAGTTATACCAAGACATTAGAAAGAATGAGATATTATACTCGGTGGAGTGAGAATCCTGAATTTTCCCACATCACTTTCTTAGAGATTGTCACACCCCTGTTGCTAACCCCCTTAAGGAATAACAATACGAACACATATTGTTCTTTCTGCATGTCGGTCTCCCGGAACAACTTTTTGAATTACAAATGCTATAGAAAATAGGGCTGTCTACGACAGGCAATGTCAGGCGTTTGCTGGATTTAAAAATATTAACCCACCCAGGGCAGGGTACGTGGAACCCCTTCTGAATGCTGCCCCCTGGCTCTCGCTCATTAAAAGAGAGCACATTTGTTTTATTTTATTCTCTAGACT
Organism: Folsomia inoculata; assembly: GCA_034695825.1. Classification (NCBI taxonomy): domain Eukaryota; kingdom Metazoa; phylum Arthropoda; class Collembola; order Entomobryomorpha; family Isotomidae; genus Folsomia; species Folsomia inoculata. Next base: position 6,812 of record JAQIWQ010000616.1, read on the forward strand.
ATTTTACTCTGCAGAAAGTCTACTTTAAAAGGAATTAGAAAATGCCGAAAAGGTTGAAGTGTTATGTTATGTTATGTTATGAATATGTTATACTTAAGTAAAGTGCTAGCAATAAATGACGTATAATAATGGCGTGATTTCTGCTGTATATAAATAGTACTCGAAATTCTAGTTTTGATACTCAACCTCCACGTTCTTGTTTGCGTCTATTGTAATCTGTCCTTGAAAAATTGAAGCGACTAGCCCAACCACATTACTGTCCAACGCCTCTGAAAATGTCATTTCCAGCGTAAGGTTTCATTCCGTAGTAGCAAGAAACTGCAGTCCATTCCCAAACGGAATCAAATCAAGTACTACAAAAAAATTGCCAGAAAGGTAACTGCTCTGCTGAATATCTAGTCCACACTCAAGTGCAGAAAATAAGGTCCGATATCCCCTAAGTGCTAATTTGTTGGCAGTGTTCAGATCAAGAATTTGATATAATTGAGCCATTCCATCGACACATGTTCGAATAGTCGATATCTTAAAGGGATTAAATCTGAAACATGATCCTTCCCCTGCAACCAAGCGGTCGTTCAAGACATACAGAATCGGCTTGGAATGGAACTAATAAAACGTGCCACAACACAAGTAACACTCATCCAAGAAGTGTACAAGTTAACCCCAGCTTATAAAGTTACGTGTGAAACAGTACATATCATGCAGCAAACCCAAGACAACCTAATCAAAAGTTAAGAAAACATGCAGAAGGTAATTGACTCCTACCTGCCCAAGCAACGACAAGAGTTCACCAGATCAAAAAGACCTCAGTCACCTGCACATAAGGAAACCAAGCACCGCAAAACATCGCAGTCGTCATCTAAGGAGGTGTTCGTTAAGAACCCTAAACAACGGAAAATGTCGCCGTCGTTGATGCAAGAATGGTATCTTATCAACGAAACCGCTCCCACTATTGCCCAAACCCCACTCCCAATCACCGAAGAAACACTGACCTTACATGCTGCCGAAGAAGTAAATCTGCAACACCCTACCATCAAGAAGTGCCCACTGAAGGATATGGTGCTGAATTTGCCAAGCAGTAGCAGCACCAGCGACTCTGATACCTGCGACTCTGCTTAACAAAAATCCCAACTTAAGGCCAGGTGCAAGAAATTTTTCCCTACATGTCAAATCTTTAAAATCCTTATTAGGCAACACTCTGTTTTGCCTTCATAAACCGGAAACGAGAAGCTGAAACTAGTCATAAGAAAAGCAGCCGGGTGCTAGCCTAGCAAGATTTTAAAAGTTAGGCGAATCTACTCAAGATGTTTTCTTTACTTAATATTATTACCATTATTTTTACCATATTAATTTTACTTACCAACCGTTACCATAACTTACCTTTCCTATTGAGTCGCCGCGCCTATATGGCAAGAGTCAAATCCATGAACTCAAATTTCTATTTGAAATTCCAAGTTTTCTTAAATTTAACATTTTATTTTAACTCACCAGTTCACAGTTTGTTGTCGGTTACTTTAACGCGTTGTCCATAACATGGTCTAAACCGCATTTAGTGAGTGCCGTAGGCACGCACGGTTTACATTCTCTTCTTTCCGTTACACAATTAGCCATTATTATAAATAATTTACGTACTGTATCAGGGCCAGTGGTGGTTGCGGCCTTTCAGTAAGCTTTGATTGTTCTACGTAATTTTAAGTTCTGCGTATTTTATTATTTCAGTATTTTCTTTCAAATAACCACCTCTTCTTTCGCACCGGGAGTCGCGATAGGAGGGGAGAGGATTGTTATAGTTAGGATAGGATATTAGTCATAGATTAGTTATGTTTGGTTGCTCTGTTGTTGGATGTCATGTTGGCGACCGAGTTCTGTGGCCCTGCGTGCTTGAAACTCTCTCACGAGATCAGGACAATTGAGATGGGATAGTATTTCCCCGCTATCAGATAGGACACATGCAGATTTTTTCCGTCATACTTCGTTATTTTCAACCGTATATTCCAAAACTTAAAATAATACTTCACCATACGAGGTTTAATTTATATTAAAAAACAATTGCTCCGTCAAGATTTATTTTCTGCTACAATCCACCATACTTTATGATTTTCCATGATGTACGCCAAAGTAAAACTTAGTTTAACGAGGTCAATTTAGAGATTTAGAGGTTTGAGGGGTGATCTGGATATGCATTAAATGATGTACAAACTGCAAGGACCAAGCATTACTTAAGTTAGTGCTCTCAGATAGCAACTACTGTTTATTGGGACAAGGAAAAGTATTTATACACACAGTCATGATTCAGGTAGAATGCATTGACGCTCCAGGAAGTATTGAATGTAATAGGAATAAAGCATGGACAAGACCATGAATGAATGGCCAAGTCCAGGTATCTAAAATTATGCTACAGGAAATAAAGATTTCCAGCTAAAAAGGCAGCTCAAGAGTGTTGAGCCATAAATAAGTCAGAATCATAAACAATGAAGTGGGTCAGAAACTTATTCTAACACCCTCCCTCAATCTTGAGCTTCTGGAGGACCTTCTTGTCCATCAGAGGGTTTGGGTTGACGTGGTACTCGGGGCTTTGTTGTAACCTTCACTTTGATTCCTTTTCGAAAGTACATGTACAGTTTTACCAGTACTATCACCAATATGAAGATGATGATGAGACAGCCAACTGTGGTCCATGTCATAGGATGATTTACAGCACCCATCAATCCATCATTGTTACCAGGCTTTATTGGGGTGTCCACGAAAGGGTCTTGCAGCAGGGAGGTCAGGTTAACTTTCGGTTGAAGGTGCCAACTAGCTCTCATTGTTAAGAGCGGATCCACCAACTCCACATGATCCAAATGCGTCTGGCAACCCTGAAACTCATAGTCATTTATTTTAAATGAAGCTGTTACTGGAAGTGCGAAGACATTCTCTGGGCATGACTCTGTCCTTCCTTCTATGGTTATGTTGGGGGGGGGCGAATGATGGTCTAAACAACCCCCCCTTTTCCCGAATAAATAGACAATTACTGCATTGATCTTTCTTTAAACATGTTTATTGCGATGTTCAATCGAGCTCGAATGGAGTGAGACTGCCGTCTCTTCTCCTCTATTTTGGGATTTGGCCCACCCAAATCCCAAAATAAGTATTGCTTATCTAACAACAACATATCCTGCAACAAGTTTTTTAAACAACGGAACACACACATGAAGACATTTGGGGGCGAGCTCCGCCGTTGCTTAGTATTTATTGAAAATACATTTGAAATTCATACCCTAAATTTTGGTGAAGGCACCACCACCCACTAAAGTTAATATTAGGCATAAATTATGTCACTGTAAGTCCGGGACAAATACTCGTTGCATTCATGCACTAAGTGCATGAGAACAAAAATGCTCACTTGAAGAAAAAGGTCAAATTATTAAGTCATTAATCTAAAGTGAAGTGTCACTTTACAGGATGCAGATGCATCCTAGCCACTTATGTATGTGCAACTCAAAACAAAGAGAAGCAAAGATAAGAAGGAAAAGAAAAGGTTTATGCTGAATGCCATGTGACGTTGGGCTCGAGTATTTTTAACTTGAGCCCAGACTAGTTGGGCCAGACATCCGCCCTTTTTGGCCCTTTTTATTGTATGGATATGATTCTAGAGCAATGGCAAATTTGAATATGGATAAAAGATGTAAGTTTTCTGAGAAAAATTCCCGGAATAACTAGTAAGCCTCCTGGGGGCGGCCAAGGGTTTGTCCCCCCCCTATGCCAGCAGTTACCCCAGAAATCTCCCTTCAGAAACCCTGAAATGCTGAGGACCCGCCGCATTCATCCCGTAAGCCTCCTGGGGGCGGACAAGGGTTTGTCCCTCCCTATGCCAGGGGATGAAGCGGCAAGCCACCCGTGATGTCATTTAATTTAATCAATATGCTAACTTATAAGGAAAAAGATAATTTCTCTGGTGAAGAGTTGAAGATAATCCATTTGGTCGAAAATCTTTCCATTTTATGTGTTATGCATTATGTTGAATTTAATAAATGAGGATGCCACAAAGACGATTCATTCTTTTGTGAATCGTTTCTTAAACGAAAATGGGAATTTATTCTATGCAAAGACAAAAGTCCATGATGCAACCAATTTGGAATGAAATAAAAAGGGGAAAATGAGATGAGTGAAAGAAGAAAATAAAATAAAATAACCAAACAAGGTATGCGGAAGGGGCCATGTCGCGGGGGTCACTTATATTCTTGTTCTTTCCCCCAAAGATATGTAATGAGAACACAAAACACGAGACACCAACAGTTCTTTTCCTCTTCCTCTTTTATTAACTCTTCTCTCACTTTTCTCTTTAAGACTACTTATTTCCTACTTCCTAATCTACTCTTACTGTACTATTCCACCGAAAGCTTCCAACCGAATGACTGTGGCTGGACGCCTTCCTCCCCTTCTCGGACTGCCTGGCATTGGCCCAGCAGTCCAAGAATAGAAGGAAGCGTCTCTGCCAAGTCTTTTTGGCTTGAGAGATGGACTTGCTTGCTGTAAGCAAGTCCATCCTCGCAACACTCCACAACTTAAAACTAAGTCAGGACCCTCTGACTTTCTCGATGCTTATTTCTATGGGGCTCCTCACTTAAAACTAAGTCAGGTCCCTTCTGACTGTTTATAATATAGATTGTTTATAAGTTTGTTCGTTCGTTTATAATATAGATCGTTTAGAATATGATTATAATAAATGATGATAAATTATTATGATAAATTATGATTTATGATAATGATATGATATAATAATGATTAAATAAATTATCTAATGGTAGGAGAATAAGGAAATTCTTATTATTTAATTAATAATTAGACTTATTCTAGTTTTGCTGGGGTAAATTTTGTATGATTTAGAATTATTTATTCCTGGCGTGGATGTGATGAGATGAAAAGTGGGGAATTCCGTTATGGGGGGGATTGTAGAACACCAACCGTTGCTCATGAGGCGTATGATTTCTCAGTATGGGCAGGCTAGCAGTGCGTAAAGTTTCCTTTAAAGAGTTGGTCAAGCTCTTTTGATCGTAGGAAACGGCACACCTAACCCATCATCATACGCTGAAGTGAGTGAATCCAAGGGGGGTTCCTGGGGGAGAATCCGGAGGAGAAGAGGACGATTTTGATGATAAAAATTTAGAGTGGTGGAACGCAAATTACATTTTTTGCTTCCATTATTGTGTTGAATTGAATTTTTTAATGATTAATGAATAATGATAATGTATTTAGGACGACAATTTATCTGATATTCTTATACGGTAATTATTATTGAAAATTTATATTTAGTTCTTAATATTTAATTTTTTAAGACATTACGTGGTGGGCGGATTTGTGGTGACACATATAAAGGGTTGGGTTGTAAAGCAATAGGGCGAAAGACATTACGAAGGTATGGCTGCTGGTTTGAATTAGCAAAGTGATATTCAGTTGCGGGTTGCGGGTGCAGTGTAATGTTGGGATATAATCCTTGTGCCCTATCATTTCTGTTTACATTTCTGTTTACAAAACCTTGGGCTATAAAGTCTTCACCGGAGCCATTCCTAGAAGGCCAGGTAGAACGCGTTAGTGTAAAAGACAAATGGTTACGCTCCACCTGGGGTAAGAATTCTTGGGTAGTATCAATAGGGAATTGTTGTGGCGATTGAATCAGCAATCGGGCTCGTGACAGAGCTTGACATTGGAACCTTAAACAAGTATCAGTACAAACATGTAGACCCTCTTGGGGGACTGTAAATGATGAGGGAGTGTCGATTTATTGAGGAGTGGGTTCGACCACCACAGCCGAGGACGAGTGAGCCACACCCGTCTCGGAAGCCAAGCGGGAGTAGTACAACTCCTTACGGCTAAGAGGCGAAATGTGGTCGATACCTCTCTCAAACTTAATGGAGGTCAAACCCAATACCCAAGCTTGTAAAACGTCAGGAATTAAAAAAGGTTTATCTGTTACAAGCTGGTCATACTCAGATGGACCCGTGGAAGATGTTAGTTTGGCTGGAAAGGAGGGTAAACCAAGCAAGGTCGTTTAAGCCATCAAGAGGAATTTATTCTAGACTTATTGGTGTCAAACCATAAATAAAGCTTGGAGATAGGGTTGATGTCGTAAGATTGCAACTTTAAATTTTCCTGTCGCACATTGAAAAATGGATGCGGGTAAATATGTGAGAAGCAGGTAAAATGCCTACTGTAAGAGTTTCTTTGTCTTGAAAAACAGCAAAGCGTCAGGATCAGTAGAAAGGATAACCTTAGCGCAGGTTTTTAATTTGGATATGGTCTCAAGGCGGCCCATAGAAAAGATGGTTGAATACTGAAGAATTTTAAAAGGTCTTTGGACGTATACAGTTATAACACATGAAGGTTCAGGAGGATATGCAATGATAATAAAAATGTTAGCTGCATGAAATTGGTTAATGAGTAGCGGTGTAGGATAAGCATAACGTGGATTTATGTGGATTGGAGTATCGAAAATTGCCAAAGTGTAGCGAAATTTGAGATAATTTAGGGCTTCAGCGGATGCGGATTCAGGCGGGAATCTATGCACAAACAACTTAGGCATTACATTAGCCAAATGTGGTAAAGTTTGGATGTGCTTGTTAACTGGAACTGAAGAATAAGTTGAAGCCATTGTAAAGTTAGTCCAGAGTGCGAAAACAAAAATTATTTTTAAGGCAAGTGCCAAGAATGTCGTCTCTCGGAGGGGTCCGAGTACGATTCTGTGGGCGAACTGAGTAAAAGTCTTACTTTGTAAGTACTTAAGTAATGAATGATTAATGATAAAATAAATAAATAAATTATCTTAATGTATGGGAATAAGTAAACTTTTATAATTAAGCTAATAATTAAACTTATAATAGTTTCGAAGATGTAAATTTATTATTATTTTTAATTTATTGCTGCTGTATGAGACGAGGTGAAGAATGGGGAACTCCGTGGACATAGGGGGAATTGTTGAACACCAACCGTTGCTCACGAGGCGTATTATTTCGCAGTATGGGTAGACTAGCAGTGCGTAGAGTTTCCATTTAAGAGTTGGTCAGGCTCTTTTTATAGTAGGAAACAGCACACTTTGCCCATCATCATACGCTGAAGTGAGTGAATCCAAGGGGAGGGAATCCTTTGTGGGGGGGGGGGAATCCGGAGAAGTTGATGATGGTGGTGATGAAGAAATTTACATTGGTGGAACGCAAATTACATCTTTGCTTCCAAAATTTGTTTTGAGTTTGTTATGTAACTTTCATGGTTAACATTAAAACAGCAAAGAAATAACAATCTGTCTCAAGCTATGTACTTGCGACGACAATTTTTTACTAATTCTGAGGAACCCGTAACTAACCGTTTCAGGGTATTTGCAGAAGTAAAGCAGAGCAAGTTTAGCCAGGCCAAATCCATCAGTCCATCCAAATGGTAAGTTATCTTTGTGGCATTTGTTTGCAGCCACTGGTGAAGTTGTGAGATGGGATTCTGGTCGGATTGGGCTTTCTCGTCGTTGGTGCGGAGAGCTCGAAAATTATAGTTAAAAAGGTTTAATATAGGGTGAAAAGGTTAGAATCGGGCAAAAGCCCGGTTGTTATGTTAGATTTATTTTGAAAAGGAAGCAAACCCTCGGCATTAGTTGCAAGCAATACCTTTGCCTGAGTTTTAAGCCGAGAAATTTGTGTTATTTTGGCCAGACCGAAAATGGTCTGTAACTTAGGAGGGTTAGCAGGCTTATGGACCGGCAAAGTGAATGTCGCAGGGGTCACTTATGATACTAGTGGTACTCCACCAAAGATGCACTTAAAAACCAAGACACGAGACACAAACAGTCACATTTACAGAGTCTTTTATTCACGTCTCACTTGCCTGTTCCTTTTCTTTTCTCTCCTCTAATTTACTTAACTAGACTACTTATTCTACTCTTACCCAAATCGACTGAAAGCTCCTACCCGAATAAATCTGGACGCTTTCATCCCCTTCTTGGGCTGCCTGGCATTACGCCCAGCAGTCCAAGAATAGACGAGAGCTTCTCTGCCAAATTCTTGAGCTTGAGAGATGGACTTGCTTGTTTTAAGCAAGTCCATCCTCGCAACAACATGATAAACTTTGGTAAAACGCCAATGGTGATGTTGCCGAGGAATTAAGGTCTAGGCCTTTAATTCCTTAATAAACTTGATTAATTGAGTTCGTCTCTGCCGGTGTTGGGTGGTGGTCGATTGTTTGCTCTCGCTCCAGCCATTATTTTACAAAATTGTTAAT
>JAQIWQ010000617.1:0-15043 GCA_034695825.1 Folsomia inoculata
GACATCCCCATAGCCCACAGTCGTCATAGTTATAGCCCCCCAATAAAATGCATGAGGAATACTTTCAAATCCCGACTGGTTATCATCCCTCTCTGCAAAATACGCCAAAGTTGAGAATATGATAACCCCCACCGTCAAAAATAGCAAAAGGACACCCAACCCTTTGTAACTGTGTCGAAGTGTAAAGCCTAAACTTTGCAGGCCTACAGAATGCCGTGCCAATTTGAATATTCGTAAAATTCGAATAACCCGCAGGACTTGTAGTAGTCTCCCCTGTGATTCGAATTGTACCAGGAACAATGAAACGTAGAATGGCGCAATGGCTATGAGGTCAATATTATTTAGCCACCCTTGAAAGAATTTGGCTTTGCTAGGGGCTGCGAATAGCCTTAGCAAATACTCGAACGTAAACCAAATTATGCAATATAGCTCTAATTTGTCCAGAATTGTGTTTTCCATGACGGTAAAGTGTTCCTTAAGTAGTAAGCTCCGTTGAGTTGATGTATCACTGGTGACAGTTTGGGATAAAATTTCCTCACATTTTGTTTGATTATTGTGTACACACTGATATTCCTGCAGATCTGGGACTGTTGACAGACTCAGGGTTATTATCGATAAAACAATTGTAAATATCGATACAAGAGCCGTAATCTGAAAGGAATGAAAATAAATGGCCTTTATCGCGAAAACTGAATGCGAAAACTGCTTCATTCATACCTTTTGTGGGATTGTGTCAGATTTCTCAAAAAGCTCCCAAATGTATTTCCTATACCTTGCACAGCATCCATTACCAAAGTCATCCTTTTTGTTATCACTACCTTCCAAAAAATCGTAGTCTTTTTTCATCTCTTCGGTAAGTTGTTCCTTCTTTTGCTGAAATTTTAATTGGCAGCATCCGTCCAGGTATAACTCATCAATGCCCCAATATTCTAAATCCTCTGCAAAATCTAGGACGCAAATGTCTTCTGCCAAATGAAACTTTCCCCTCCGGTAGAGATTGAGTATGGCTGAAAATGATGCCGGGGAACGATCAAAAAAGTATTCGTTTAACGCCAAAGAGTAATCGTCGCAGATGGTCATCATCTCATCATGGGAGGAGCATTGACTAAGTCGACCCAGCCTGGTTTTCGGGTATTTTTCTAAATGACTGGATAAAATCTCATGCTTTTCACCACCAACGTTAAGCACGGTTTTCCTGTTTGGACTATCATGAAGCACTTTAGTAGTTGCAGTGGGAATTTGACTAATCAAAGCTTTTTGCATGGGGGGAGGCCATTCCAATTCGGGTTTTGATGATGGTGGGTGTGGAAATTGGGGAGTTTTTGGCACCCAGACGGAAGACACGTTGGCTTTTGCCGTATCGAATGGAACTGTCAGAGGCGAATCTTTCGACACTTCATTCTATACAAAGTTGAATTTATTTCATGCAAATTTCTCAAATTTCGCAAATTGGTTGTTTTTGCAAATACCTTGTTATCCATGATGACACATCAATGAATAAGTTGACGTTGCCGTTGGCGTTGAGATTGACAGCAGTATTTCAGACGTGCTTTAAAAGTCTTCTTACGAATGTAGCACTGAATTGCTACCACTACTACATATTACCACTCCCTTACTCATTCTCCTCTCATAATCTGCATTAAACTGGTCAACTTTAGTGTGCATGTAAAGCTGTAATCTATGACCAGTGGTGGACACAAAAGCCAACATTAGCCTTTGTCGGATGCTTTGTTACTGGATTTGACTCGATCAAGTTATCAATGAATGATTACACTTGTCACAGCACAGCACAGCTTTGCATTACACGTGCAATTATTTCTCCACCCTTTCAACGTCGTGTTAATTTAAGGACAATGTGCAAGATAATACAGTGCCCGTTGAGTTGTCATGGAATACAAAAATGTAAAAATATTTTATTCAGTTCCTTCAGTTACAGTCACTCCTATCAAACCAACGAGCAAGAGTAAAAACTTGAATTGACACACTTGGATATATTTATTTGAAAGAGTTGATTGAGGACATTTTTAGACCTCATTTGATCAGGAAGCGCAGCTACAAACCAAACCAGCGTAACAAGAATGTGGCCATTCTCATCAATCTAATATCCCTATCGTTATGTACCTCTTTACTAACTTTTTGCCATCATTTTATTGCAAAATGATGACAAAACATGATACGTGGCATCCAATCCAGTAATAATTTATTATAAATTACTTATGCTTGTTAATGCTTAAAGTTTTAAATAACATCAGTCCGGCAAAATCATCAGATCACGACTGGACAATCATTTCAAAAAATCTTATGGGCACCTTCATTCGAAACACGATGAAGCTGCGGATGACATGACCCTGATAATAATTACTTACAATGGCATAACACTTTATGCATTGAATACAACACTTGACTGCAAGAGCAGCTCTGATTACAGAGCCATTTATTAATGACACTTTCCCAAAATACATGTAAAGAGTGGTGTGCCAATGTCACCCTCGTAACAAATCAAATCTTTTATTATAGTAATAATAAATACCAAGCGTTTTTGACAATTTGTACTAATTGATTTGAGATTACGTAGATTTCACAACTGTAACAAAATTATATGTATTTATCCAAATCGAAAAAACACTAAAGTGTTTCTTTACTATTCAAAAAGTAAAAGATATGCTAAAATACGTAATGTTTCATTTCGTCATATAGAATTACATAACTAAACAACGCTCACATGAAACCATTTTACAGCAACCCTTCTTATGCTGCTTCTAATTCTTTTCAATGACGGCTATTAATTCTTGACACACAAAAAGTTTTTTATGAGAAGACTTTATAAACCAAATTCACGAAAAAATTTAAAAAGTCAACATTCCCAAGAGTTTTTCATATTTATCCACACTAACCTTCCTAATTTTTCCTATTCACGTCATTATGAACGTGTGAGCTTGTGAGTTGAGGAAAAACCATCTTCACAAATGGGGCAGACGAATTTATTTCTCTACTAAATTATGTAGGTAACTTGTTCTTTTCGTTGGGCAATTGCTTATCCCGTCTAAGATCATACATCCTATAAAAACCCTTCCCACATTTTTCACAATTGCATACAATGCAAATGAATGCGTCCTCTATGTGCATCTGGCATCTAGGGCTCGTTCAAATATAGGTAAGTGTTTTGTGACAACGAAATCTGCAATTAGTAACAAAACAAAACAAAAGTCATTAATTTAATACTTTTGGTTGGCACCATAATTCTTTATTCTAATGTAAATTACGAGTTTCCATATGATTATCAATGGTTGGATTGGAACTTGCTTTCCACACACTGTGCAAATATTTCTGCCTCCAACTTGTGTTACTGAATCAACTGACATTCTCTAATTTACAATAATTTTCATTTTATCGCACCACACTTATATTAGATTTATGCGAATTGAATCATTACATACCTTGATGACCGCATGTGTTTATAACGTTTATCACTCCCAATGCAAGTATCCCAATCCTCATCTTTTGGCGAAGACTCTTCATTTCCATTATCACCAACGTTATCGTCGTTATCATCATGACCAACAATGGGATTTGGGACGCTTGTATTTTACATCTCCTCCATTTATTCACAACCGCATGGTCCTCATCCAGTTCTGAATAACCGTCTCCTGCAGGAATTGAATCAACTTCACCCAGTGGGTCCTCATCATCAACACGTTAACGTTAATACAAGGATTTAAGATACGATTTAAAAGCCCTCAGGTTTGTCTAACTCTGAGTTGCTACCACGTACATAAATTCCCTTGCTCATTCTTCTCCCGTAATTCTTATTAAACTGGACAATTTGAGGGTGCAGGTACAGCTGTAATCTTTGACGAGTGGTTGTGAATGGTACATAAAATAAAACAAATATTTGTCTCGGTTGCTTTGTTACTGAACTGGTTCAATTGATCAAGTTATCAATGATGAATGATTCTACTTGTCACAGTTTTAATTTTCATGTGTGGTACCCTCTTTAATCTTTATGTTTTCAAGGAGAATGTTCAAGATAATCGCGTGTGGGTTGAGTATGATGAATGATGGAATGTCTGACAAAAATGTACGGATATTTTATCCTTGTTACTCAGTCACTCTCATCCAACAATCAAAAGTGAAGCTTTCAATCATTTGGCACAAGTAATATTTATTTATTTCCAAGAGTCGATTGAGGACTTTTTTTAGACCTTAATTACATAACTAGTAAGTGAATATCGCCCAATGAGTATGTACGTAAATACATATTATGCAGCCACAAACTAAACCGAGGTGACAAGAATTTGACCATTCACATTAAACTAATACCACTACCTCCTTAAGTGCTTACATCAGTTTGACAACGTGTAATTTATTTCGCGTTTTGGTCAATCTTCCTCCTTTTTCTTGTCATTGTGAACCAGAGGTGTGCGTTTTCGTAAATTTCATCTCACTTGATAAATGAATTTAATAATCCTACGTACAGTTGTTGAGATGAGTGTTGAAAATGAACGTCAACTTATCTAAGCAATGACATGTAGTGTTCAAGCTAATCGGTAGGATTAGCAATTTCATAACGAATACACTCAATGATCTAAAGATCGTTCTGATGTACGTTCGGCAATTGTTGAAAATACTGATTAAACAAATTCCATTGAGATTATGGAACCGTATGGTACAGGTAAGTAATTTGACAACTCTTTGAGTTTACTCTGTTTGGCCGGTCCTGCCATCAAATATATATATATATATATATATGTATACCAGCAACACTTATTTAATAAATAGTAGTAGCTGCTTTCCCAACAGCGTTAAAGTAAGATGACTTTGTGTTAAAACCGTTCTTCACCACTATGCAGAAAGATCATTCGAAAGGAATTACATGGGGTATTTTCGTGAGACTTTTCATGGTCCAAAGGGACTGAGCATGTGCATGGAGTCAATGGGAGACGCACACCGATGCACAGACGGACAGACAGACAGACAGAGAGTAGTAAAACATGATGTTGCGATCATACATGAGGATAGTACCATATCTGGTTTCGTACATTCGTAGCACAGATACGATAACAATAATGTATTAACCTTGAATCCTCCAACATAAACGAGGCAGTGGTCGGAGTAGCGGAACACAATGATTTGATTATTCCTCGGCCATATAGTAATTAACGATAAAGCATGAATTTTCTGATTTTGTCCACATTTTGCGCCGCAATTCTCCTCCCGGTCGACTCTAGGTACACAGGTAATGAAGAAATAAATTTAAGTAAATTTCAACTAATCCTCTTGAAACTGGTTTCGGGATAAAAATTTCAGAAACCATTGAAAATAATCCGGAGGAGGGCAATTATTACGAAGGCGACATCACAGGTCCGCTTCCGGACAGATCAAAGTCAGGTTTGATCGATCCCCAAAAGCGATGGGAGAAAAACACTGTCATATACGAATTTGACAAAAGTTTTGGTAAGGGAATATTTTAACGATAACTACACCATATCGACAACATGAACCTCTAAAACCATGTTCGAACTAAATTTTAAAATCCGTTAGTACGAGAAGACATGATAACGTTCGGTAAAGCAATCAACCATATAACGGGCCGAACTTGTATCAGATTTAAGGTTCGTAGCGACGAAAAGGATTACGTTCTCGTGAAGCAAAACCCAGAGGGGTTATGTAATTCTGGCGTAGGCCGAACAGGAGGACAACAATTACTTTCACCTTGCTCCGTATTTGGAATTCATGTGCATGAAATTATTCATGCAATTGGGTTCGTGCATGAACAGTCCCGTACAGACCGAGACGATTTTGTTGATATATTTTTAAGCAACGTTTGTCAAGGTGAAGGTTATTGACAATTAAAATTTAAAGGTTCAATGTTTTATTACCTTGCTTCTAACTATTTTACCAGACAAAGAAAGAAACTTTGACAAATTGAACGAAACCGTGGTATCTCCCTTCGGCGTTCCTTACGATTATGGCAGCATAATGCATTATCCCAGTAACGCGTTCAGCTGTACAGGGCTGCCCACTATTACCCCAAAACAAAGAGGAGTAACTATCGGCCAACGGGATGGAATGAGTTTGGGAGATATCAAAAAAATTAATAACATGTACTGCAGGGGCACTGTTGCAATTACGATACGAAACGCGCAAGACACAAATGTAATGCTGAAAATGTAGATTTGAGCACATAATGGAAAGCGCTTATTTTTCTTTCAGTTGTATCTTGGCGTCAGTGGATTGCTAGCTGGAGAAGGAAGTACAATAAGAATTTCTCCGTGGGAGGGCCGGGACAATCAAAATTGGACTGTTAATTTGGGTACATTAATAAGATTGTAAAAGGTTAATATATATTACATCTTTAATCATTAATTTCAGATGCTTTATTTGATCAAAACCTTGGGAGTGAAATTTGGATCTGGGCACAAGACGGAGGTCGGTTAAAGGTTTTGGATGAGGATATGTTCTCTGCAGTTGTCACGACTAGGGTACTTACTTTATAAATAAAATAGCGCAAAACATCTCATTTGCATATCTGGATTTAGCGACGTTCAAATTCCGGCGATAGATATGGCTAAACCCTGCATGCTACTGAATTGTCTTGCTATTTTATTTCTAGAGTAATTATTCCCATTTTTCGATAAACCCTTCTGCATTCTGGGTCTATTTCAATGTAGGGATTCGCTGGTGAAAGCAATCAAATGTGGAACGCAGTTTTTGTCCCCAACTCCTTTGGAAGATTTCAAATTAAGAACAAGCGATCGGGGCGTTGCCTCAACAATAATCCGTATGTCATCTATCTCTTGACAACTATTCAATTATCTGTAATTGGAACGGTTCTGAGGAAGGTCATTTGCTTCAATTTGTAGCTCTTCCCAAGTCAGAGCCGTCCAATGCGTTGCATCGGATATAAACCAGAGGTGGCTTCTTCTTTCCCCCTGAAATATTTGTTTTAAACTCAAGAGCCTTCAGAATCCTGCACCTAGATTTGACAAAAATGAAATGTAAAATTGATTTTGATTCCAATTTCAGATACACAAATAAAAGAAAGTGCTTTATTGAATTCGGTTTGAATTTTAAATTCTGTGATTCACCTTATGTCATTCGCAATAAAACCTGCACTTTACGGGATTTTGTTCGTAATGTGTTAATGAATGTAAACAATCATGATACTGGTTCATTGATTTTAATCCACCATACTTTCCACAGTTGACATTGATTTATTCTACAAGTTGCGAAATCATTTAACTTATTTTGAGCATTGAAGTCACGAAAACAATGTGTTATGGCTAATCCCTAAACAAATTCTATATTGAATTTGATTACTGTGCCGTACAAAATATAGGAATATAAGTAGTTTGGTATATGATGTATTAAAACTGATTACAGTCCATGAAATATTCAACAAAATATGTCAAAAATTATTGAATACTTTATGCCCTAAAAATACCTATTAGAAATATTGCGTACCTATTTCTTCTATACAAATCTCAATTACTCCGATTTGCACTAGGTGGCCATGTGAAAACAAGGTGAAACATTGCGTTATCTTAGTTGTGAACTTAAACAAGACAAACTCTTCAAAGGAACACTAATATAATCACAATCAAATACTGAGTTATTGTATCCGTCCTGCATTCTTTTACTGCTTTGGGGTTTCTTCTCTGGATATTGCTGGGCATCATAATACCTAAGACTTAAGTAATATTAAGTAATATTTAATTAAGTAATATTTAAGTACATAGCAGAACTTAACTAGATTTGGCGTGGGACAACAAACATTTTTAGAGAATGAACCAATCATCATACCATTTCAAATGACAATTTCTCTACCAATCTGCTGCACACTTTTTGATTCACGAATTTTGTCGAGTAAATTAAGGTTTGCATTGGAATTCAATTGCCATTGGAAAGCATACTTGTTTGATTTTGATTAAATTTTGTTGTCCTTTTCATTAAAAGATTTAGGCAAAAGATAACAACACACATAACAACATGAAGAGTTGTTTAATGCTTAACACAGCACGGCCCCCTGAAATACAGAATCTTGGGTCCATCCAATTGACGGTATAATTTTCTGCGCACTCGCATTTTAGGAGTGCCGAGTTATTATCAGCTTGAATACAATCAGCTCCCGGGATACATAGTAATTCGTAGTTGTCACACGGCATGTTCCTTGTACTCTTGCATTGACGTTCCGTTCCTGGATCATGGTTAATTTGACACTTATTTTTAATGAGTCTCCACAAATTCAGGACAGCTATACCCTTACCCTACCTATAAAAACCTGAGCTGGATTCTGACACGCGCAAATCCCACCGTCCACAGTGCTGTTACAAGTCAAGAATGCATCCGGGCTGCATTTCAATTGCGAAAAATGTAACCAAAGTTTGTTTTCACAATTCATCTCGTAGCCAGGAAAACAAACTGTTTTGTTGCTTTTCCTTAAATACAGATTACCTTGATATTTACACGAGTTATAAAATATTTTAATCAGTTTACTCACCCATCATAAAAGTGATGTTCAATATAACCCTCTAGACAAAGGCAATAACCACCTCTGCAAGCAAGATTTGCGTGATAATGGCATTCTGTTTTCGAAACTCCCTCACAAATTTCCCCATATCGGAGCAAACACTGCCCATCTGGTGTTGCCTCATAGCCAGGTTTACATTCGCAAACAAGATCCTTTCCACATTGCGCATTTTTTCGACATTTTTGCGAAGTAGGCGAATTATCACAAAGTTCCCCAGGAAATGACAAACATTGTTTAATTTCTTCATCATAATACATTTTATCTGTTGCGCAAAGGCAATGACGGATATCTGCCTTTTCGCCCTTGTTCCTCCTCCTGCACTGCAAATTACCGTAAGGGTCACACTCCGTGGTGTCAGACACACAATTTGATTTATATGGAAGGTAGCAAATTTTCTCCGGATTTGGAAAGAACTTGTCGTTACAACGACATCTGTAAGTAAAGTTTCCTGGGGCATTAGCTAAACAGAGGGCATTTCGGTCACACAACTGCCCTTCTTCGGGGTAGACGATGAGATCAGAACCCGGGTTGCAGGGCCTATCACTTATCAGCCGACATGATAAACTTTGCGGATCAAAAAACGTTTCGTATTCCCTTTGACATCTGCAGATGGTTTCGGAAGCAGGGTTATCTATTTCTTATTAATCTCTTAGTCAATCAAGTTACTTGTGATTGTAATAATAGTAAGCGAACATCTAATTACCTTGATGACATTCTAGAAATGCCGCTGGATCGCATAAATCATTTCTCGTGTTGCACTTACGTCCATACGGTACAAAGCAGAAACCGTATGAATTGGGTGTCAAATTAAGCGTTTCGTTGCATAAACATTTTTTGTCAACAGGATCACAGCTAGCATTTGGGATACATTCAGATTCATCCTGTCTCCCGCAAAGGCTTCCGGCTAATCGAAAACACTTCTTCAACGACCGGGTACGCCATCCATACCCGTTGTCCTCTCCTTGACATATACAACTTCCGGAGGTTCTTCCACACTGAAGCATCGACTTGGGATCACATAAATCCCTTGTTTTTTCACATGGTGTTTTGTATTGAAGGAAACATTTTCGGTCTTTGTTCTCCTCGAATTCATCTGCAAAATAGGACGTAAAGTTTGAAAATTTTTCGAAATAAATCAAAATCACCATTGCTTACGTATGCACTCGCATTTTCTACTTGAACTCCTACACATTGCATTAGGGATACATGGTTGCCTTTCTGGATATGTTTCCATAGGGCTACACGTTGAGTTGGACAACAGTTCACATGTGCTTGTAAGTTCGCTGTAAATTGCATCCACCCCACAAGAACAATCGTTTTCGAGGTCACATTTTAAAAAAGAAGATGGATCGCATAAATCGTTTTTCAAAGAGCATTTTGACAAATGAGGTAGAAAACATTGACCATTTCGATTGGGTACAAACCCATCATTACAGACACATATGGATGTGCCTTCGTGGTAAAAACAATGGGAGTTTGGGGTACATTTTTGGGCGAAAGGGTTTTGATCCAAGGATATACAGGATTGCCTGGCCTGCAATTTAAGCAATAATTTCAATACATTTCAGTTAGACGATCATAGTAGCCCTCCTAAATCTGGTTCAAATTTATTGTGCTTTAAATCCAAAAACAGATATGCTCGTTTTCAATAATTTACCTTCAGGTAACAATTAGTGGTTTCTTTGTCGAACCACGTTGAAAACCCTCCCTTGCATCTACAATGCAGCGTTTCTGAACATTCCAAATATTGGAAAGGGTCGCAAAGGTCATCTCCTTGAATCGCGGAATTAGCGCAAGGCTGGTTATGATCAAGAATGCATCGAGTAGGATCCTGTCCACTTGCCCGAGATATACCTGGGCATTGGCAAATCCTACTTCCTGTTACTGTGTTAATCAGTTGGCACTCAGTGGAGTTAACACAAGTCTGAGACCTTTGAACCATTATACATTCCCGCTCCGGTAGGATGACGCAAGTTCCTAAGTATGTGTCGTAGATGGCGTCGCTTCCACATGAGCATTTAGCATCATAGTTACAACTAAGGAACTGGTTTATGTCGCAGAGATCGTTGTCACGACTGCAGTTTTGACCATGTTTCAAGTAACAAAAGCCATCGGATCCTATGAAATATCAATCCATTATCCATGTGAGTTGAATATTTATAGATTTCTTTCTTTTGTAAATTGGATAGTGGATGCTTACCCCTAGACATTGGTGGCCGACATTGACACTTATAGCGTGAATCATGTTTCTTACAAACTGCTGTACGAATGCAACCCATACCTCCCGGTTCAGGGAGACATTCCTCGTCAGCTAACCGTAGGCATGATTCAGTTCTATTGTCATAGGTAGAGGTTGAGAATTCCTGCTGGCAATTACATACACCCTCTTCGCATACAAGGTGGGAGTATGGATCACACTGCATTTGGGGATCAATACATTTGACGCCATGTGACACAAAGCATTTAGTTGGGTCGTGAATGCTAGGATACGACAACTCTCCCGAACACACACACCTCCGCTTTCTTGTCATAGGATCTAATATACATTTTGTCCCTTCAATACACACAAGCCCATCAAAGGATATGGTACAATCAGCACCCGGAAGAAGTAAACAGGTCTGTTTATCCTCATCGTATATTGCACCGACGCCGCATGAACACCTACCTTCCAGATCACATTCAAGAAACTTATTCGGGTTGCATAAATCGTTGGTTCTTGAACAATTCTGTTTATGTTGAAGACAGCAGAGTCCATCGCTTCCTGCAAACGTAGTTCTAATCTTCTAATGTGTGCTCATCCCAGCGTGTGTATATTTTTTAAATCGCTTACCTCGAGATAACGGATATCTGCATTGGCAGCTATACTTGGATTCAGTCATCTTGCACGACGCTGTACTAATGCAACTCATTCCCACCGGTTCAGGCAAACAAAATTCTTCAGCCAGGCGTTGGCATTGCCTTGTTTTGTTGTCATATCTTGATTTCTCTGGTTCCCCTTCACATAGGCAAACCTCTGCTTTACATGATAAGTGGGAATATGGGTCACATTCTGGTTGGCGCGGCCCGCACATTTCTCCGTACGGTAAAAAACATTTGGTTCGATCTTCCTTGCTCGGTACTGACCACGCATTGATGCACTCACATGTCGCTTGCATTCCCTGTTGCTTAGTTCTGCAGCTTGTTCCATCAATACATTGGCGGTTTTCATACGAATCATTGCATTTTGACCCTGGAAGTGATTTACAAATATTTTCGGCAAAAACATAGACAGCATCCATTCCACATGTACATTTCCCTTCATAGTCGCAACTAAGGAATTTTCCAGGATCGCACAAATCGTTTCTCTGAGTGCAATTCTGTTCAGTTTGAAGGTAGCAGAACCCTTGGCTTCCTATAAAACATTTTGTTTAATTCTGTTTTTGTGTTATTTCGATAACATTGTTCAAATTACCTCGGGACATTGGGAATTTGCATTGGCAACTGTACTGTGAATCCGCCATTTTGCAGCTCGCCGTCGGTATGCATCGCATTCCATCTGGTAAACATATTTCCCCGGCAAGACTTTGGCATTCAGCAACATCACTATTGTATATCGACGTGAAGGGTTCCCCTTTGCATCTACAAATTCCTGCTTGGCATTCCAAGTGCGAATAAGGGTCACATTCTTGTCCAGCCTCACACTCCGCTTCATATGGCAAATAGCACTTTGTTATGTCGTCCGCGCTAGGCAATGCAAATGGATTACTGCATTCGCATGTCGAATTTAACCCACATTGGGTTCCATCAATACATTCTTGGGTGTTTGGTGAATCGGGACATGGCGACCCCGGAAGTAATTTACATATGCTTTCCATTTCAGTGTAGACTGCTTCACTTCCACAGGAGCATTTCCCCTCCAAGTCGCAGACCAGAAATTTTCCAGGGTCACATAAATCATTTTGCTGCGTGCAATTCTGTTCATGTTGAAGATAGCAGAAGCCATCACTTCCTGCAAAAGGTTTGATTTCGATTTATCTCTGAATATGACCTTGTTTCAATATATCTGAATATGACGTTTCTCTTTTATATATCACTTGATTAATTAATCACCTCTAGACATTGGAAATCTGCAGTGACAACTATATTGTGATTCTGTCATTTTGCATATCGCCGTCGCTATACATCGCATTCCATCTGGTTCTGTCACACATGGTTCATTAGCCAGGCGTTGGCATTGCTTAGTCCTGTTATTGTAAATTGACATGATAGGTTCACCATCGCAGATACAATTGTCTCCTTGACAAACTAAATGTGAATATGGATCGCATTCTTCCATAGAAGACCCACATTCCTCGCCATAAGGTAAATAACATTTAGTTGGGTCGTCCTTGCTCGGCAGGGCGGATGGATTATCGCAATCGCATGTCAAATTTAACCCACATTGTGTGCCTTCAATACATTGTGGTGTATCCGATGAATTGAGGCAAGCTGACCCCGGAAGTACGTCGCAAACCTCTTCATTGTCAATATATGTAGCATTATTTCCACATGAGCATCGTCCATCGTAGTCACAACTCAAAAATTTGTATGGATCGCATAAATCGTTTTGTTGGGTGCAGTTTTGTCCAATCTGTAGATAGCATTGGTGATTACCTGAAAAATAGAAAATTATGAATGAATTTAAAACAAACCAATTTGATACGTAGTTTTACATACTAGACGACAGTGGTGGTTTACATCTACATTTGATGGACCCATTTAAATCGTTGCATATCGCTCCAGGAACACAGCTCATTCCACCTGGGTCACAGTTTTCATCTGCCCACTGTAGACAGCTTTTAGTTAAATTATTATACGAGGACGTAGTTCCTTGTCCCTGACAAGCACAAATACCTCCCACACAGTCTAAATGGGCAGGGTAGCATATCGAAAACGGGTTAGTCACATAATCGCAATGGTCACCATGAGACAGCACACATTGTGATGGGTTATCCACATTTGGTTCCGAAGAAGGTGCATCACACTTGCACGTCGAATCTGCAACGTCACAGGTAGTACCATCAATGCAGGCCGGCGATAGTAGTGAACAAAAAGACCCTAACAAAATAAGAAATGTAAACGCTCAGACTAATTATTTAAAAATTGTCAACCGTTATCACACCTGGGAGAAGGACACACGTCTTTCTAAGTTGATCATAAATAGCATGCGTATCACAATCGCACTTGTTTTCCAGAGAACATTTTAAAAATGGAATTGGATCGCACAAGTCATGTTGCGTGCTGCATTTGTCCCCATGATCTAAGTGGCACATTTTATTATCATTAACTTGCAGTCCCTGGTGACAAACGCAGACAGGGTTCCCATTTTGAGTATGACATTGTGCTTTGGGTATGCATCTAGCTTCATCCAGGGAAGGATTAGTTACACAACTAGTTCCGGCAAAGAGAAAGCAGGTTTGGGCTGCGGAATCCCAGTAACTGTTCTGGGGTTCTCCAATACACCGACAAAAGCCACCGACACATTGTAACGGTGTATCAGCGTCACATGGACAGGGTTCGTTATGGCTTTGCATATAGACACAGTTTGTGACGATGGATAGTAAAATTAGTTGCAAATAGTGTCGTAGTATTCCTTCAGCCATGTCTTAAGTATTAAACTACTGAGAATATGCGAGCTCTTCCTTCAGTTCGATTATACTACGGTGTGTAATGTTTCCCTTTTACTAACATCCCAAACCTTCCATGGAATTAATATAATTGTAACCACCATCTTATCTCAACTCATATCGGCGTAGCTGATACGAACAGAATCATGGCAAAGATAAATATGCAATGTTATATTACGTATGTTCTATGGTATTCTGGATTAAAAAGAATTTGTGCAAAAAGGATGCAAAGAGTCATCACTTGACATTTTCCATTTTCGAACGCCTTCAAGGGCCATCAGAAAGTGGCACGCACCATGATGCATAGACGAAATGTTTTCCCTACTGAAGAGGTACAAAGACGACTATTTCCCATAGAACCCACTTCCCAAAGCCCTAGATGACACGGTAGTAATTGAAAGACCTAAACCAGACTTTTACCATAAACCCCGTCTAGCTTTGTTTGTAATTGAAATGATTATGGCACAGCGTCCACCACTCCAACTTTAGGCTGCATTTGGACTATGTTTTTAGTAAGGTTTGTCAGAGAATCAAGCTTCTGCATGTGCTGAAGAGATTGCTTAGTAAGCAGGCAATGTGTGCCATTTTAAATACGCATGTGCATTCTATTATAGATTACTGTTTGGATATATGGGCCATCCAACCCAAAATCTGCCTCGATAGTATTCAACAAAGAATTGACAATTATTTTTTAAGTCATTTTTATCCCAAATTAGATAAGCTTAAGAGCTGTCGTAAAGTATCATTTAGAAAGTGGAAGGAATCGATTTCCTTAGCTGATTTGCGTAAACAATGTAACATGCTGACTGTGCATGAAAGACTGAATTTTGTTATGCTAAAATATGCCTTTAAACTGTTTCTGAAGGGA
>JAQIWQ010000618.1:0-15033 GCA_034695825.1 Folsomia inoculata
TGCAGTAGTGCATTTTTTCTACATAACATGCAAATCACAATCTCTAAAATTTAGAGTCTAAATAGGTAAAGCTTCTTAATGGTATCTCGAACCCCATAAATTATAGCATTCAGGCATGCATGCATAGCAGTGTGATACATGCAGGCACGTAAATGTCTGCGCTATTAAGAAGCAAATGACACATGAAATGAGATTCTCATCATGAGACTACATTAATCTACGATAAACACTTGGTTGACGTATATTAACATTCCCATCTTCACATATCGTCAATATCGATGACATAATTTGTTTATTTTATTGAGAGACCGAAAAGCTAAACAACAATTGATTTACTACGATCGTGCGATCGTCTCATCTTGACTTGATCACTCCTGTAAATCATATTGACAGACGAGAAATTCCCCTGTCTGACAGCATACACGCCTTGGTTGGAATGCCAACAACGGTGGTCACCTTGTTCCTTCGACCTCGACCACGACCCCACTCAGTAATATGGTAAAAAAATGTTATTAATTGTCCACTTTGTTTGCTCTAGTAAATCAATTATAAATGTGGAACCATACTTTATTCTCCATACTTTATTTCCCACGAATTGTTTTGCAATGGCTTTGAATTGTGAAATGTGAAGTTGACTTATTCGGAATCGTGCTTATGCATAAAACTAAGAATCTTGAAACTGGCGTTAAATGAAAACATAACAAATATAAACATATTAAACATAAACATGTTAAATGAAAGCATTTTATGAAATACTTTCCTTCTTGATCACACACGTAAAGTATGTGAACATTACCGTCCTATATGATACTTTTTGTACTTGTCTAATTATGAATACTGAAATTGTTCGACTGATACATCTACTAATTATACATTATGAATCATACGAATGTACCTATTATTAGTTGATTGATACCAATGTATCTCACATTCACCAATTGAATTGGTTGTAGAAAGGTTTCGGTGGTCAACTCTTGATTACATTTCATTTAATGATTATAATGAGAGTATTGTGTGTTGTGTGTGGAAGCCGGTGACTAGACTGTTGCGAATGGTGAAAACAATGATTGTTTATGTATGACATGACTCAAGGAAAATATAGGAGAATCCGTGTCAAGGGATGGGAAATAAATCCTTTCTCGAAGCTGCAGTAGAATTATAGCTTTCTATCAAAAGAATTGACAGGACGGTAAAGTGCTGGTGAATAACACTTTGAGTGGTTGTTTAGTTCATTTGTTCATATTACAATTTGTAGTAAGTAAATAGGAGGTCGGGTTTGCTAATTGTTTCATAATCTTATTGGTCAAAGAGCTGCTTTAACTCAATCGATGTACTCGAATACGTGTCAGAAAGTTTCAGACATGTCATGACTTACATTAGCAACTTTGGTATGTATTGGATTCATCAAATAATTTGTTTGATTTGAAGTTATTCGTAGTATGTATTCGGCATAATATTCGTATCGTCTCGCAGTCTTTCTGTTTTTTGAGCATTATGTTAGTAGGATGTCTCAAGGAGGGATTTGACTTTCTACCTCGGATAAGTTTTTATCAAGGAAAAGTCAACCTTGAGAAATGGAATTAGAATTTTGAGGCCTTTTTGCACATTTCATTGTTCAACCTCCCCTTGTTTGGCTGAATATAACATGAACTGACTTCATGATAGTTTTGTATTCACTTTGACTTTTATGCAGGTTGCTGCATTGCATTGTCGAGAAGGCTGGAGTTAGTCGTCACGAGAGTGATAAATAGCTGAGTGACGGTTAATGTTGCAAAAATGTTCAATCTATTCGTTCGTGTGTCTGAGGTTTTTGCAGCGTAGGATTTCTGCATTGAATTTGAGGTAGCAACAAAGGTTTATCACTTGTGCAGTTGGTAATGCTCTGCTGCAGTAAAATTTTAGTGCAAGGTATTCAGCAAACATCATTATGTGCTCTTCTCTCACTCACAATAACACACAAGAGATTAAAATGACAGTGATAAAATTAATAGCAGAGGAGTTTGCATTGTATTGTAGTTTCTGAGATGAGCTTTTGAGCTTATTTCGAGTATGCATGCAGGCAGGCAGGTGTGTATCTTCCCATTTATTTTGTAACCCATGCACGATGCACTGTGCATTCGAAACAAATGGATATAACAGAATGCAAGGCTGGCTGAGATTTAGATTAATGGGATAGTTGACATTGATGGGTTTGCCCAAGTAATTTGTTGGGGTTTCGAGAATAATTTCAGCATTACATGTTCGTCTGCACTTCCAGCAGAATTTTTACAGAAATTACAATGCAAGTACGTACGTTCAACTTGCAGATTACGGGGAAATCGTGACGAAATGCATTTGAAACCAAGCAGACACATGAATTATGTCACCCACCACCTTACCTTATGATTACTTTACAAGATAGTAAAGTAAAGCTACTTTTTATATATATTTGAGAGCAAGGTCATGACCGTGGCTGGTGACTACTTAATTATCCCATTTCCCCAATTAATTATGTCTGACAAAGAACTGAATATGAGGAAATATGTTTTTTTTCAGGAGGAAATTGCTGGTTAAATGTAAACAAGAACGGACGCTGTACTGCCCTGGTGAAAGCAGGGTCAACAAAAGAAGATTGTTGCAACAGTGGTCCACTCGCAGGGACTGCGAGCGTCGCTTGGAATGACGAAGAGTTGACGCCCAGTTCGTTGTTTTACATGCATGTGCAGGGTGGGGTTATTTGTAACCGATGCAAAAGTAAGTTGTTTCTTTAACAAGCAAATTCTGCATAAATATCTTAATTGTGCAAACTACGAGTAAGTGTTGACGTGACATTAAGTTTATAAAAACTGTAAACCTTCATTTTGATGCAGATTCATGCGATGGAATCAAATGCCAAGAAAATCAAAAGTGTGTCGTAAAGAATGGAGCACCGAAGTGTATCTGTGCACCAAATTGCAGCTCTTTCAGATTACAAAACGGAATTAAAGGAGGTGTCCGTGGGCCGGTGTGTGGGTACGAATCTTTAAAATAATGACACGACATGACATTTACAAGTGATGTTTATTTTGATGAATTTATGATACTCATCATTCTATTTTAGATCCGATGGGCGGACATATAGGTATAGTAAATATCTAAAGACTTGGAATGTAAACGGATGCAAGAAATGTAATAAACGAATGTTTTGTGCAGGACGCCATGTCGCTTGTTAAAACGATCTTGCAGACGGAAGAGTTCCTTAACAATCAATTATTATGGATCTTGTCGAAGTAATGTTTTTATGGAATGAGTGTGTGTTGGCGTTCTTAACAGAAATACTTGAGCCTGTAGGCAATTCGATTATAAATGATTAATGTTTTTAAACATTCGTAGTGACATGCTCCAAAATGACTTGCCCTGGAAAGAAGCAGTGCTTGCTGGACCAGAATATGATTCCCCACTGTGTAAATTGTACCTCACGACAATGTCCTGTTGCAAATGGAAGGGCGGTCTGTGGCGTGGATGGTGTTACTTATCCGAACTTGTGTCAACTGAGGCAAACGGCTTGTCAAAGAGGGAAAGCGATACAAGTCGCTTATAAAGGCCCTTGTAAAAGTAAGTGCATTAATATTAACATTCCAGCCAGACTATACAGTTCTTATAAAACTACGATAAAGACGAACAGACCGAGCAATATTGGTGTTTGTATTCAAAATTTCCCCAAAGAAGGTAGTCAAACATGTTTCTCATCTTAAATTCATTCATTCATTTTAATAAATTGTGGTTTTTATAAAATAATCACTCCTAATTTAAACTAACTACGCAATTCAATGCTCAATTAGGTCATAAACAAAGGAGCGGATGGTATACATGTACATGGTGTCATCGTATGCTATAATAAAACGTGGGTTAAGTTTTTTTGGAGGCGTGTTAAGCCATTATAAAAGTAGATCCAGTTTATGTCCATTGTAGCAGTGGAGCAGCTATTGAATTCCCCTCTCTCCGTCCGCACGACTGCATGTATGTACATAGGTTAAACGACAATCTCTACATATGCATACAAAAAATTGATACTTATCTTATAACCGTTTCCCTATTGCTTCATGCTCGTATGCTCAATATGTTAACAAAATTAATGTTTGAGCCCAACGTACAACGCTTCACGTAATTACATTTTTCGAATTTTAAACTTAAAAATTGCTGCTTTTCATCTTACTGCATAATGCAACATATTGTAGTTAGTAGTTGTACACATTTTGGAATATTGAGAACATTTCAAAATACAAAATGTGATATATCCACTGTTTACAAAGGTTTAATAAGCTCGTATTTTCACCGTTGATTGAAATGGTACCGACCGACAGTCGCATGAATAGCACTGTAATCCTCATTAACAACAAAAACATAAAACAAACCAAAGCATTCGGACGGAATAAATTGAAGTATCTCGTTAGGAAAACGGTTCTGGTTAATTTGATTCCATGTTAAACCATTTCGAACAATTTATAGTCATTGCTCGTCATCAAATGAGAAAGGGTTTCAAAGTAAATCAAGAGTTGATTGCCGTGTTGAAATTCCTTAATGTTTCACAAATTGTCTTGTCTGACACATTACAGAACGAGCCAGTTGCAGTAATGTCAAATGTGCTGAAGGTCAATCGTGTTTGGTGGAGTTGGGGACTGGAGGTAAACCAAGATGCGTAACATGCGGACCACAACCCAAATGGTGCAGAGCGTCTGAAAGAGATGGAACTATGAAACGCTCGATATGCTCTACAAATGGAAAAACCTTTAAGAATTGGTGCGAAATGATTGAAGATTCTTGCAATAGTGGAATTGCTCTTGACACGAAACATTTCGGAAAGTGCAGAGGAACATTGCCAGCATTCAGCAACAATACTGTGATATAGTAACATCACAAAGATATACATACATACATTACCTACACGGCAAGTACCATCGAAAACGTCACTAAACAAAAATTTCGAAAAAGTTAAAAATGAAAAGGCAAAGATTGAAATATTATGGCAGCTACCTGCAAACACACATGATTATGACTATTCTAATCATTTCCTCAAGGAGATACTCTAATTTTTAGGTTATGTAACGTTAATATGTATCAATCACACTTTAATGGTTTTCATTAAGATACAGTCTTTGTCACTCAGAATCAAGGCTTATTATTAGCCATGCCGCATCATTGTAAATAGATCTAGACAAATTAGCTTCAAAGTAGTGTCAGAACATTATATTATTTCTAAGAAATAATATGGCGAATATCGATAAAGTGTGGTGCGATATGAGAAATGTTAAAAGCATACGTTTTGTGGGATTAATCAATTGTTTGTATCATAGAAATTTCGGTTTAAATGTATCATGAAATGCCAAGCTGCAATTCAATTTAACTTACAGTCTTGATTCACATCAACGCAAGTAATCTCAATTTTGAATATTTGTTAATTAGAAACTAAATGTTAATCAGGAGCGAAATATTTTGTATTTCTTGTTTTAAACTATCTGTTTATTTTATTATACAAAATGTATCAAAGATAGTATTGCACTTTTTAGTTTAGTTTTATATTACGAGATATTAATAAATTTTAATTATTTAAATGATTATTAAATAATAATTTTTGTTGGTGTATTCATTTTCATATTGAATGAAAAACGGATATCTTTGTACAAATGCATAATATGAAAATTTGGTCTATTGTCATAATTTTATTCCTATCATAGCACATTATAAACTCTCATCATAGATAAATATTTCTCTAAACATTTTTATAATTCGCAAGGAGTAGTAAGACGCTATTCTTATGATGATTGACAATTCATATTGTTATTAAAGTCGACTGGATTCATTTCATTTGAGACGGACCTGATAATAATAATTATTGTAGCTCCGCCACAAATGTTCTGATAATAATTATACATGCCGCTTTATCTTACATGTGAAATCGTTAAAATTTTAACTTGTATTATAATTCAATCTTGCTACGTATTTTCATACAAGTAAATATACAGTAGGGAATTTCACAACCGTAAAACAAGCAGTAACAGTACTACTAAACCGGATTCAACGTGACACACGTTATCGTAGATCGACCCTAAACATTTCAAACAAACAAACAAACAAACAACTAGGAACAAAAAACAAGGTAACATACCAAAAACAAAATTTGTCAAACAAATAAATTCAAATCTATGAATAGAGCAAAAAACACGACGCACTAATGCTTCTCATGCAACAGCAATATCAAGTAAAAGTTGAATAATGTGGATTTCGAAATTCCAGATTAGTCCCTTCGATTTCCACAGACTCGTAGATCCATTTTCTATTCAACCTGCACACAGAAAGCATATTTTATAATAATAAATATAACCTAATTGAAAGAATGATGCCAACATAAAAATGGGACTAGAGGTCACGACATACCTACATTCTTTACCGCACCGACTATCAGTGCAAGAGGGACATGGAAAGTGGCAGCCGGCGCATGTCGGCCTAAGACAGTCACACAAATCGTAATCGTCCGCATATTGGATAAGCCTTCCATCATTGTGATGGTATCGTTTCCTAAAAATTAAATAATAATAATTTTAACTCTCATACATTTCCAATTCCAAATTCCAATACATACTTTTTCTTTTGCTGATTACGGCTGGAATTCTGTGGGTCGAAATTATGCATAAACTTTAAATCTTCAACTGTTGTAGGTTTCGGCTGGAAATGAAAGGATGTAAAGTAATACAAATCCATCCTACAAGACCTTGACATTTGCTTTGCACTACATATATCCAACACACCTTTGTAATTCCAATTGCAGTTGAAGATGAACTGGGGCAGGGGCTAGAGATAGGTCTTCCCATGTTTTGTGTGGAACCGGTACTTTTTCTACAAACATTTTGTTTTGATTCACTGCCATCCGGTGACATTGTCCATTTCTCTTTGTCAAATGAGGTACTTGATGAGTCGTCCAATATTACTTCCGCAATACCTTCCCCCACTTGAAACTAACACATTCCAACCACATATAATGTGTGTCCAATGTACATCCTCCATCCACCATCACTAATTGCAGAAATTCTAAAATTCCTTACCACCGTATCCTCGGATGAGGCTTCTTTGTCTGAATGTGAGTCATCCATATTCACCTCCATCGATTCAATTATTTGGTCAATTGCTATTTTCCAGCGATGTCCGTTTCAGTTTACAAATCTGTCAAGCAAATAACATGAAAGTTATACAGTTAACTATAACTTTGCTAATATCAAATTATTATTTCTTGGTACCATTATCCAAACGTCACGTCCATGTCTAAAAAAAATATTTTATGTAACGTCAAAAAAACTCTAACATCGATCCTTGAATCATTGATTGAATACCACCACCACTATGTGAAAACACCAAAACAAGAGATGATTCCTCCAGGTGCCCCAATTCAACTCTCGCGTCGTATTAAGTAAAAAGTCCAACTGTTTCTTTCTCACTTTTTCTACACAGAAGAAATCCATTTTTGATTCGCTAATCTTTTTCATAATATCTCCGTCAGGACAACTTTTTTAAAAGCCATCTTAAACATGTCGACTGAAGGCGAGGACATTGTTGTGCGTTGTGGAGATGAGGAAGCAGAGGCAGAAGAAGAAGCAGCCGCAGCGAGTAAAATAAACCCTCATGTAAGAAAATTATGAAGTACAAAAAAGTAAACTTTATTTTAACATTTTTGTGGTATATTTTGTAGGATATTGAGAAACAAGAAGAAGACAAGTTGAAAATAAAGTACCCTGCAGCTGCAAAACCTATGGCTGGACATTCAGCATTTCTTCAAAAAAGGTTGGCCAAAGGTCAAAAATATTTTGATTCGGGGGATTATCAAATGGCCAAACAGTCTGGGAAGGTATTTCTTATTTATATGCTTTTAATTTTAGATAATAATTTCTATTATACATCGTTCTTATTCTAATAATTGTACCTGGTTGATTTTTGAATTAACAGGGTAAAGTTAACAGATCAATGCCACCGATATTGTCTGTGGCACCGGAAATACCAACAGCCGAAAGTGTTTCGACCAGAAAAACAAGTGTGGTAGCACCTTCAAAATTGGCCAGCAGTTCTTAAGTAACAAGAAAATTCATTCCAATATATTTCAGTCCAATTAAGTGTAAATAGGTAGGAGAGTTAAGTATATGCAGAGGTGGAATGATGGGCATATTATCTTTTTAAACTAGATAATTCTTTTTCTGAGTGAAATTCGCATTTTTAATAATAAAGTAAATTGTTCGTTTCGTATGGCGTTGGTTGGTTCGAATACTACAGTGTGATTAGCTCCACTACATGGATGCAAGTCATTTAATAAGCCCTCCCTGCTAGCTGTTATTAAATATTAATCAAATTATTATTGTAAGGTGGACTTTAATTATTGGTATCGAGAGCCAAAAGAACAATGTATCGTGTTTCAGTAAATTCATTCATGATTCAAGGTTTTTAAGTGTACAAGACGTTTACACACGTATACAAATTCAAATCTCCATCCAGCTACTTACTACAGCATGTAAAGAAGTTGCTTGCAAAGGTTATTGTTGAATTGGAATTGAATTAATTTTGTGCAATGCAAATGAATTTTATGGATCACGCATTTTAAGGATCATCAAAATTGCGCTTGTTTTGTGAATAATTAGTTGACAATATTAATTTTTATGAAAATCATGAGATAATAATAAATACGAAAGTATACACATAATATCTGAGGTGAATCACATTCTATATGCAAAAGATGCTAATTGGCAACCCATACACTATTTTGGTTTTACAGTTTGGGGTAGCTTTTGGCAAACTCGTGTTTCATTGTCATACAAATTGTATGATACAATCAATGGGCAAGACTTGCATCCGAGAATCAAATGTAGCAGGTGCCGCAGAGGATTGTATCAACTTCCAGAGGAGTTTTCACTTCACAAGTCAGTTGGAACCTGAGAACCTGAATTATCCATAATGATGGCATAAAAACAAGGCGTCATACTTTCTGAAATGTAAACTTAAGCTACTAACCACGTTTTCTGGGTTCCAAAAATTGATCTCTAATCCAACGACATTTTGACGACATAACTGCTCAAGTCTTGACCTTCTGCTTTGTCTAAAACTCATTCTTACGATTAGTTTTAAAATAATTCATTTCTTTTTAGAATACATTTTTGCCATTTTAATGATCCACTCCATCTCACCTTCTACAACATTCATCCAGGATCAAGGATTGTTTCAAATGTTTGTACTTCTCCACCGCAACTTAGGTTCAGTTCTTCAGGGTCTTCTTCGCATTCATTCAACTGATCATGATCATCATCTGCAGAGTCGAATGCAATTCCATATGGGGTTTCATCGTGTGGTATCGAGTAAAATTGTTTCGATGAAGATGCAGATAATGCCCATTATCGTAATATGTACATTGTACATTTTATAATGATGAATGATGAATCATAAACTATGGTTTTGGCTTGTTTCAACAACGCATGCAAACCTCGAGCAATATTTAATATTAAATATTATAAATCATTTATACTACATTTTCATTTTTATTATGAAATTATCATAATTAAGTCATAAGTTACAGACATTATTGGAAGAAACATCGCATTGAAGCAAAAGAACAGTTTTTAGTACACAAATTTGAATTATAAAGAATAATGATGAAATAATCCCTTCACCCAAACTTCATTAACACAAAAGAATCACATGAAGAATTGAATGTTACATGGAATTGACGTTTGCTGGTTTTGATTTATACTTTGGCTATGAAAATACCCATTACTTATTAAATATTACCCCTATCAGTACTTCCAGTAGAATTGT
Organism: Folsomia inoculata; assembly: GCA_034695825.1. Taxonomy (NCBI): domain Eukaryota; kingdom Metazoa; phylum Arthropoda; class Collembola; order Entomobryomorpha; family Isotomidae; genus Folsomia; species Folsomia inoculata. Next base: position 9,805 of record JAQIWQ010000618.1, read on the forward strand.
CTTGCGAATTGCTTATGTGTTTTGAGTTTGAGATATTATTGATGGTTGATTTGTTTTTGAATGGGAAATGGGAATATTTGAAAATGCTCGTTATAAATATCTATACAACCAAGTTACAGTTCTGTCTTGCTATCTGCATCCTTTGGTTTTCCGGATCGGTCATAACCCTTGAGCTCATTAGTGGCCTCCTTAGCAATATACTTGATGAAGTCTTGTACCTCGCGACCACCTTCATATTTTACTGGCTTTTTACTATCCTTGGGCAACCAGAATAGTGTCGGGAATCCACGGACTTCGAAAAGTTCATTAACGTCATTGGCGGTGGCATCCATTTTCACAATTAAAACGTCCTCATCCTTCAACTGTTTTTAAAGAAATAAGAATTCATTTGTGTTGCCCTTAAAGAATTAAAGTGTACCTAAAGTTAATATTAGTACCTTTTCTCCTAACTCATCGTAAATTGGAGTTAACTTTTTGCAATGACCACACCTATTATTATATTGATCGAATTAAAGAATACTCCCGAAATTTTTTCATGAAGGTTTGCAACGGGAATGTACTATACTACTTACCAAGGTGCATAGAATTCAATCAAAGCGTCCTTGCCACTGTTCAAGACCACGTCATCAAAGTTCTTGCCAACGGCAATTGTAACTCCTGCACAATGGGAAAATGATGGTAAATACCACTAATTTCTACTTTATTCTTACCTCCTTCATTCATGTCCGGAATCGGCTCTGATTTCAAAAATGGTTCAAATTCTCCGGCATTCATTTTCTTCAGGAAGGTTTCAAAATTCTCAACCCTAAAAAAATCATCGTAAATGGTTGTAATTTCTAATATCATGAAATGTCTGTCTGTCAAACAGATATATATATATACTATATACTTACGAGAATTCTTCTTCCATCTTGAACTTTTGTCCCTTGGCGTTCTTAGCTGTCACAATAGGCTTCTCGGAAGGCGTAAATTCGATGCCATACTCGTTCAATTCGTGTTGGAATTCATCCTTGTTGCTCACAGCAAAATTCAATTCGCCTTTATAAGCCTGAGCAACCTTTAAAATTCGATTTCTCCAGTAGTTGGTTCCTGAACCAAGAATACATAGCATAAAGTTCATATAGACGTTAATTATAAAATAAACAAATCATTCATTATCAATAGAATATATATACCCCACGCACGCACCTTTCGCATTCTTTTTGTAGTCAACATTGTAATAAGCGATGACCAAAGGTTGTTTGAAATCCTTCGAGCTGTCTACAGTACGGAGTCCGACCAATCCATGGCTAGTGAGAAACAGATAATAGTTATCAGTAACACAATTGTACCGGTAAACAGAGTGGTCAACTTACTAATTCTCTTTAATCCAGTTCTGGATATCCTCACTATCAAAGGCACCGTCATAGACTACAGTATCTGGCTCAAACTTATTGTTAAGTTGCTTTGGTCGGAACAAAACCAATGTATCGGCCTTTTGAGACGCTTTCTTAGCGACTGCTCCAACATTCGAGTGACCAAATCTGGCCTTTTCTCGCAGAACATCTGAAACCTTCTGGAATGTCTTTTCCAGTTTAGAGTCTTTCTCAGCCAAAAACGCCACAATTGCTACGTCCTCCTTAGCAATGAAGCTCTCAAAGTCAGACGCAGATTTCAATTCCTTGGAAGCAGGTCCAACTTGGCTTCGCATGTGTTTTACGATTCCATCTTTAAATCAAACAATGCATGTTTATAATTGGTACAATAAAATACAAACCAATCGAAACGGTTGCTGGCAAAGATAACTCACTGGCATCTCTGGGTCCATTGTAGTCTGATGCAAGTTCGCCATTCTTGAAAATTTTCAAGGTAGGGTACCCACTAACGGAAAATCGGCTGCACGTTTCCTTACCAGCTTCGGTACAGTCAACCTATGTATAAATTAACAATATGTTCAGTTATATGAGCGAGGTTACAAAAGCAGTCCTAAAATCAAAGAATGGGGAAACATTCCTAAAGTATACGGCAATCGTGATAATTAATTTTAAGCATTTAGAAACCCCACCCACCCACCTTGGCTAAGTAAACTGGTGGATCATCATCCTTCAATAAATCAGCTGCAAGTGAAAACTCGGGCTTTAATTTTTTACAATGTCCACACCTGTAAATTCATTCAACTTTAGTAACCATCTCTTCAGCTACACCACACCCCCCAACAAACCCAAACTTACCATGGGGCATAAAACATGACCAGAACATTCTCCATCGATGCAAGTTTAGAATCGAAATCATCGTCCCCTAGATCCACATCACCCGCAGCTTTGATTCCTGCGATGAATGATAAGGCGACAATTGTCGCTAGTGAGAGAGACAATCTCATTTTCAGTCGGTGGGGGTAACTAGAATTGCAGTGATTTCTGGAAATGTAGGAATTTTATAAGCAAACCGGCGATTCTCCTTTCCACCAAGAGAGAAGTGACAATGACACGATATTTGTTACTGTTCTACGTGTGGATTGGAATATGAATGGATGGAATGACATGCCAGTCAACTCATACGGTATTTGCCAAGTTAGACGACGTGGACGTGTCCTCCGTTCAAACTAGAGTTGGCACAATCACCCTTGTGCTGGCTTTTTCCTATTGGACAATCCTCGCTTTCTCCGCCTTCATCCATCTTCCTGTAGTCTGGACTAGGGATTAGCGATATATTTCGTGGTTTTAAGCAGAGAACTCGAAATTAGTGATAAGGGTGTTATATCATCAAAACGGTTATAAACTTAAAATCATTTTTGACATTATTATAGAATGTATAACATGACGCTTGTAAACGGGATTTAGCATTTCATTTCATATGTGTAATGTTTAAAAGAGCTGATTCGTATCAGAAAGGAACAGTGAAACCCGAGCTCAGGTAGAGATTTACTAATTATGCAATATAATATGTAATAGCTGTACACTCCCAAAATTACATAAAGAGTCATAAAGTGTCATTATACTTTACTCGATGTTTAAGAGAATTACCTGCTGTAGAAATCGGATTCTCTCTTTCCCCAAGACAAGTTTATATTTCCCTCAATTCAAGCAATGTTTTCAGATCGCGTCTAATGTATCGATGGCGTTAAGCAGAGAAGATGATAACACGGCGTCATGTCCACTACATCATTCGTTGAAGTTGACGTTGACGTTGACGAGAGCAGACTACAGGCCGAGGTCTGTAGTCTGCTCTTATGGTCCGTAGGTTGTAAAGAAGAATGCAATAATTTCATGCAAAATGAGCAGATTCACTTAAAGGAATTTTCTAATTCATTGTTCATTTGTATGACTTGGACTTGGCTTTGGCTTATCCCATTTAATTCCTTGATCCCAAAGGAAATAACACCAATATCATTCCGCCCCACGAAACAATTGATAATATCAATGGCCATTGCCAATTGCCATATTATGACAATTGAATGTAAATGAAACCTTTCTCCAGACTTTCACCTGTCACTCGTGCTTTGTCCTGCACCTCACTTCCGGCCTCTTAATTAGTGCACATGCAGCCGTTCTCATCCGCTCTCCATTTTCCTTGTCACAAACTCCCAATCCGACAACACTGCTTGGAGGAGAGTGAGACAAAAAATACATTGGCTATTGGCTGCACCATTTATTAGTTGGATGCAGTAAGCAGCAGGGGATGTAGAAAATATTGAATAGGACCAGAACACTCAAAGACCAAAAGCACCATTCACATTTCAACTGTGGACTGGATTGGGCAACAAACAACAGTGAAAACCCTTTCCCGTGTTGGTTTATTCCATCCTGTACTATAGTGGCAGTGGGTTGGTTGTATAAGTTTGCAAAATACTACATACTACATTACTACTACAGCACATAAACATAAACACGAGACGAGGGAATTAGATGACAATTAATTCTCTATTTTTACTCTACTAATTAATTTCATCTCTTCTTATTCATCTCTAATGTAATCCAGTCCAGCAGTGCAGTGCAGTAAATGTCGAAAACTTTATCACGCACAACACAGTACTAAATACATAGTGCCATAATAAAATAAGTCTTCATTAAATATATCATGAATATTCAACTCCTTAATTTAGTGAATGTGTTATACTATTGCGGCAGAGACATTTTGCAGGTGTGTCATTTAGATAATAAACTAATGAAAGAAAGGAAATTACTTAACTGTGAATTGGAAGATGATAACTTGGCCAAATCTTGTGGAAGGCGTTGAGAATTTCAACTGTCATCACTCGTGTTAATTTAGATTTACTCCGTTGTATAGTATGTAATTGTTTCTTTCTGGATTGAACCTTTTCTTCAATTTGAAGAAAAGGTTTCTTAGAAAAGATTGTCCAGAAACAGTAAATAATTGTATGTTGGGTCTGTTCAAGTTTTAACATTGACTTCCAGGAATTTGTGTATTTAATGATAAGTGTATAAGATAAGATCCACTCAGTTACAAGAATATTAGGAATATAAGGAAATTGTTATTGTTTAATAAATCTACACCGTCTACTTATGAAACTGGACTGGTGATTGGACAAGTGTTTTATTATTAAACTAATTTTAGTGGAGGAATACGGTTTTAGGCAACTCATTTACTGGAAATAATTCATAGGCTATTGTCCTCCCTCGCAGTAGTTAAACAAAGTCATGAAATCCAATTTGGGTCAGCGTAAATAAATAAAATGTAAGAAAATGATTAAAAAGATCTTTTGTTAATCTGGATCTAAACAAGTTTGGAACTTTCGAATTTATGAATTTTATTTTACTCTTTAATATAAAGCCTACAAATAGTAGGTGAATAAGATTTATCATCATGAATTTGTCATTATCGTCATCGTGGTGGGTGCTCACTTTTTGTGCCCTGGTGTGGGGGCAGTTTTTGGGAGTGATTGGAACGGGGGGATGGCAAGACGATGTCCAACCCAAGGTCGTTTTGGATAAAGGTTAGTAAATTAATACTGCTTTTAATTTATATTTATAGTGTATCAAGAAACAGGGTTTCTGCATATTATTACTCAATATTAATACACGCACTGTAGAAGGATGCAATTTGTATATTACATTTTTATATCATTTCCAGTTTAGTAACTTATGTAATTTCGGGTGAAAGTTTTGTATTAAAAATGGAAATTAGTTTCCTGTCTGCAAAAGAGAACATTGTGCAATATTTGTAAGAAATGAGCCAAATATGGCATGAAACTACCTTGTGTTATTTGTAGAGTTGTTGATGCAGTTGTGT